>WNGS01162277.1:0-25035 GCA_020271785.1 Procambarus virginalis
TATTCCATCTAGTGGTCAACTCCAAAGACCCATTCATTAACACTATCGGTCACTTTGGACCTGCCTCGCGTCCATTATTTTTCTCTTGAATCCAAACTTTGGACCGGACTTGTGTCCACTACAAAAATATTTGTATAAAATTCATTTTTTATCCAATCGACCTCGGGATAGTATCAAAATAAGCGCCTTTAGAATGCGCACAATTTGATACCAAAATGAAAGATGTAACATGAAACTTGATGTCCGAACACTTATATGATTATAAATAGGTTTTTGGTCAAAATTTTAAAATATTTGTAAAAATTCTATTTATTGTGCTATTATGTTGGGACTAGTTTTAAAATGCGCGCCTTTACGTTGCGAACAATTTGATACCAAAATGAAAGATGTAACAAAAATTTTTGTCAGAACACTGGAAAGATATAAATAATTTTGTGATGAAGAGCTTCCAGAATTAAAATATTTGTTAAAATTCCAGTTATTGCTCTATTATTACGGGACCAGTTTTAAAATACGCGCCTTTTTATTGAGAACAATTTGATACCAAAATGAAAGACACGAAAATTGATGTTATCAAACTGAACGAGTATACACATTAGGTTGCAGTGTACAAATTGGTGCTCGTTCATGGGTAACTTTAGGCTTTTCAGCGGGGAGGCACTCCAAACTTTTGCACATTATATTCATACACATCTGTAGGGAATTTAATTGCGAACACAATGATACCAAAACGAGCGACGTAGCACAAGAATTAAGGTGAGAGAGCTGAAACGAGTATACATATTTAGGTTTCACCGCGCGCCTGCCCGGTGAGCGAGTGTTAATTTTAACATGCTGTTCATTCACAACAGGAATGTTCTAAAATATATATTAAAAGTTATATATTTGCATACTGTTCATGTTTAGGCATTGGTTAGGTTAGGTTAGGTGTTTAGGTTCTGTGGTGATTATTTGTATTTGTTGTACATGGATGAAGCTTTTACAGAGTTGTGGTTCAAACAAAAATCGTCAGCGAAGCACTTGTTCCGGAAATGTTCAGATGTCATCAGTTGCGAGTCATGTGAAAAACGTTTTTCATTCATAAACGGGGATTGGCAGGTGCATGGAATCACTTTTGGTCTTTGTTTATGAGGACGAGCTGAACACCCTGACTTGGTTTCAGTTGAAGCTTCGGGACCTCTTTAGGATTCCGTTGAATCCCAGGTTGCATTACTTTTAAAATGTTGTGATAAAGTGGTCTGAGATGTGTGCTTGGAAGTACCCAGCGTGTAGGTTTGAATCCTCCTCATGGCTCCTATTAATTTTCTTAATGCTAATAATAATAATAAATTTTGTCAGGGACAGCCAGCCTGTGTACTGTACATACAGTACTGTACAGTATATGTTAGGCTACATCTAGGTCCCCTCAATGCCACACTACTAACCTCCCCAGGATGCAACCACACAACAGTTGACTCAGTTCCATAGATATCCATTTACTGCTAGATGAACAGAAGCATTAGGTAATAGGAAACATGCCCAACCATTTCTGTCCCACTCAGGCTTTAAACCCAGGATTCCCAATCGCAAGTCGAGAATGAACTCGACTGTACTACTGCAAATTAATACTTGTTTAAGAATACCCAGAAGAGGTCCAGTGTTCATTTAGTGGTTTAAATATATTTGGGAAGATACCAGACCAGAGTCTGCCATTTAGAAGCAACAATTATGGACAGGAATTTAGGAGGGCCAGAGTGCCTTGATTCAATAGGCCGCTTTGCCTCCAAATCCAACTCTTCATTCCTCGACAGATAAACACCATATCTATCCTTTCTGGTCGCCCTCTTTACACGAGGGCTTGGTGGTGGTGGTTTCAAGAAATGAATGTTGGCCGTGTCACCTAACTTTGCACCCAATGGTTATTCATCACCGTGGAAATTTAAATCTCCTTATACTAAGAGCAAAGTACTTGCAACCCTTACCACTGTGATCATTTTAATAAATTAATTTCAGCTAATTTAAATTGTTTTTTTCAGTCTTCCCTGGATTATCTGCCGTGGCATTGTTTTGAACCACTTTTAACACTTTGGCACCCTGGGCGTGCGCTCCGTTTGTATGCACGAACTATTCCTGACAGTGCGGTCGAGCGTGCGGCAACACCGAAATGTTCTCAATTCAGTTTTTTCACCTTAATTCTCGTGCTACGTCGTTTCTTTTGGTATCATTGTGTTCGCAATAGAATTCCCTACAGGTGTACAGTATATGCATACTGTATAATGTCCAAAAGCCCGGCATGACTCCCCACAGCAAAGCCTAAATTCGGACAAAGTTACCCGTAAGCGCACAAAATCAGTAAAATGTGTATACTCATTTCAGTTTTCTCACCTTAATTCTCGTGCTACATCATTCATTTCGATATCAGTGTTCGCAATTAAATTCCCTGCAGGTGTATATGCATATATTGTCCAAAAGCCCGGCGTGACTTCCCTTAGCAAAGCCTAAAGTTACCCGTGAACGAGCACCAATTGCCACACCGGCAACCTAATGTGTATACTCGTTCAGTTTGATAACATCAATTTTCATGTTACGTCGCACATTTGGTATAATATTGTTTGCAATATAAAGGCACGTATTTTAAAACTAGTCCCATAATAATAGAGCAATAACTGGAATTTTAAGAAATATTTTAATTTTTGGATGCTCATCATCACAAAATTATTTATATCTTTCCAATGTTCTGACAAATTTTTGTATTACATAACTCGTTTGGTATCAAATTGTTCGCAATCTGAAGGCGCACATTTTAAAACTAGTTCCAGATTGATTGGATAAAATTTCCGTTTTTAAAATATTTTAATATGTGGACGCCGCTCGCATCACCGACTCGGACACAAGATAATAATTTCTAACACCAGCGGCGTTAACGGAGAGCAAAAGTGTTACTACTTTGTTTTCCAGTACTACAGTGCTATTCCAGTTATGAGGCTTTGTTGATTATCATTAATTATTAATTCATTGTGATTAATAATTACCAGGCTGCAGTGGACATGCAGCCTGATGGCATATAGGTCCTCCAACTTTTTGGGCCAAGTGATTTTAAGACAAGCCTGGCATCAGGCTGAGTCTCCCCCCCCCCCCCCACCCTTCCCAGGGATATTCCTGCATGGGCCTTAAGCTTATGGCTGGGCCACTAAGTGTTACTCATTTCTTGTTTCTGTTTTACTTAGAGTATGAGTATTTATGACTTATGTTCACTTCAGTAAGATTATGTCCCGTGTGTTTAACAACATCTGCTCTGTTGAATCGAAGTTGAAATCTCATTAGATTTGTAACTGTGCACCGTGTTAGATAATGTTCCAGTGGTCTGTCGGGCATTTCTCCACGGTGCTGACATTTCCTTTCATCATTTGAGGAGTTGTCCTAGAACTCAAATCCCAATGTGGTTTTCGCAATGGAGAAGATTGTATTTCTTATTCCAGCATATTTATTAACTTAAGTCTTAGTTTTGGGATAATTTGAGCCTGTCATTCCAGTAGCAGAATTAGAAAGTGGCAGCGAGGAATATTGGGAACAACAACAATGTCTATGTTGACCAGACCACACACTAGAAGTTGAAGGGACGACGACGTTTCGGTCCGTCCTGGACCATTCTCAAGTCGCTTGTGATGAGGAGGAAGAGAACGGGTAATAAATAGGCAAGAGAGAGGTGAGGAGGAAAGTAAGGTGTAGAGAATAGTAGTAATAATGAGAACTGCAGAAGGCCTATTGGCCCATACGAGGCAGCTCCCATTATAACCACCGAAGGAAAAGTAATAGGAATAAGAAGAGGATAGCAAGGGAGCGTAGGAAAAGACAATGAACAGAAAAAGGGTGTCCCGCCCTTCCCAGCTGGCTGATTGTGCTTATGGCACCTCTGCTCTTCACTGGTTCTATTCTGCATTTGCTTCCATATCATTCACTCCAGTATGTTGTTATTTTACTGTGTAGATTTGGGACCTGGCCCTCCAGTATTTCCACGTGTATATTATTTAATATCTCATCTCCTTTCTAGCGAGTACATTTGGAGAGCTTTGAGACGATCCCAATAAGAGGCGATTTGAGACGATCTTTGATTCCACATTCCATAAAATGGCATTTACTCACATTGAATTCCAATTGCCACTAGATGCTCCAATCACTTATTTATCTAGATCGATTTGAAGAGCATTACAATCATCTGCGTCTTCAATCTTCCCCAGTAACTTAGCATCACCCACAAACATGTTCATATAATTCTGTATTCCTTCTGGTAGATCGTTTATGTAGACGATGAACATTACTGGTACAAGAACTGAACCCCGTGGTACTCCGCTAGCAACACTCCTCCAGTCAGATACATTGTCTCTGCTTATCGACCTCATCTGTTTGTCAGTTAGAAAAAAAAGTCTCCCTGTCACCCCTCCAGCATGTTCCAGTTTCCAGAACAGCCTCTTGTGTGGAACTGTCAAAAGCCATTTTTAGGTCCAGATACACACAGTCAACCTAACCACCACTTTCCTATAGTATCCTCTATCATCAAAACTACTGTAAGTAGATTTGTTACACNCATCTCTAACCCTGTCCATGGAGGACAGAAGAAAATGTATATATGCTGGTTAGCATTGTAAATGTGTGGCCACGTCTGTGGTAGAAAACAATTAATAAAAAAAAAAAAATGGAAGGGGCTGAACGAGACATAAAACAGTTTTCTGGATTGGCCAGTACAACAAAGACAAAAAGAGAGTGCTCAAGGTAGTATTCTTGAGTGAGGTCATCAAAGAGGATATCCTAGTAAAGAAGAGCTACTCTGATATGCAAGGAATTACAAAGAGGTTATTTTCAGAGGGACATGACCAGGGACGAGATAGTAAGGGCAGCAGATGCAAGGAAAAGGCGCAGGGAGAGGGAAGGGAGACAGGAACCTCAGCCTCCAGCCCAGCAATCCAGAGGGAAGTAGGAAACCCCAATCCAGCAACTCAGGAACCCCAGAGGGGACTGCAACACCCCAGCCCACCACCCAATAGGGCCCCCCCTAACCCCCAGCACAAACCCTTCCTTGCCCCTGCACAATGCCCATCATATCACCCAAATCCTCCCTCTCCCCTTACCCGAGTATTCCTGCTTTCAAAAACCCTGATCTTCCTGCCCCAGGCAGCCCAGGCAAGACCTAAGCCCTCCATCCCCCACTCCACCTCTTGCCAAACCCCTGTCAACTACACCGCATGAGGGTGTGCCCTCTCCCCAAGCAATCCCTGCTCCCTCACCCCAGGACTTCTTCCTGCCCCAAGCAGGCCTGAACAAGACCTAAGCCCTCCATCCCCCCGCCCCCCACTCCACCTCCCCCTGAACCTCTGGCAACTACCTCACAGGAGGATGAGCCTACCCAAGTAGCAATGACCATGAAACAACTTCTACACTTGTGGGGAGTGAGGGTGAAATTGGATATAAGAAAGTGAGCTTCAAGGTAATGTACTCAAACATTGATAGAATTACCAATAAAGTAAGTGAACTGACAAAGGGAGCAAGAAGAAAACCCAGATGTAATAGAACTCATGGAAACAAATTGTCTGGAGTCATAACAGATGCTGTGTTTCCAAAGGACTACTATATAGTAAGGAAAGAGAGGGAAGGGAGAGGAGGTGGAGGAGTGGCCCTGCTGATAAGGAAGGACTGGAGTTTTGATGAGACAGAAATTCTGGGCTGTGACGGGTTCAGAGATTACATAACATGAACTATAACAATGGGTGGACCTAAGATAATAGTGACAGTCATTTACAACCCTCCACTCAATGACAGAAGACCCAGACAGGAGCCTGATAAGAACAACATGGCAACCAATAATATAATAGAGAGAGCAGCTTCAGTTGCCTGCAGGAATGGCTCAAGACTCTTAATTATGGACGATTTCAACCATGGAAAGATAGACTGGGAGAATGGGGACCCACATGGTGGTGCTAAACTCTTGGAAGTGGCAACAAGGAACTTTCTGAGCCAGCATGTCAGGGAACCCACAAGAGTGAGAGGCAATGATGAACCAGCTAGACTCGACTTGATATTCACCCTGAATGAGTCAGAAATAAGGGAAGTCAAAGTTGAAGCCACCATAGGAATGAGTGACCACAGTGTACTGACTTTTGAGTACTTGGTGAAGGTAGGGATAACCTATCCAAGGATTGGATCGGAGGGGAAAGACTAAATTACCACAGAGGAAAATATGACGAGATGAGGAACTTCCTAAGGGGAATACCATGGGAAATAGAACTTAGAGACAAGGATGTGCAGGACATGATGGATTTTGTCACCAAGAAGTGCCAGGAAGCTGCAGACAGGTTTATCCCAGTCCAGGAGGAGGAAAACGAAAAACAACAGAAAAACCCATGGTTCAACCAGGAATGCAAGGTAGCGAAGCAACCGAGTAAAAGAACAAGGAGAAACTACAGAAATAACAGAACACCGGAGACCAGGGAGATATACCAGAGGGCCAGAAATGAGTACCTCAGAGTGAGGAGGGAAGCAGAGAGACAGTATGAAAATGACATCGCGAGTAAATCCAAAACCCAACCAAAGCTGCTCCACAGTCACATCAGGAGGAAAACAGCAGTGAAGGAACAAGTGATGAAACTGAAAAAAGGGGAGAATAGATACACAGAGAATGACAAGGAGGTGTGTGAAGAACTCAACAAGAGATTCCAGGAGGTCTTCACAATAGAACAAGGAGAAGCCCCTGCACTAAATGAGGAGGTGGCAAACCAAGCAACCTTGGAGGAATTTGACCTCACCAGTGATGAGGTCAAAAGGTGTCTGTTGGAGCTGGATGTGACAAAGGCTGTTGGGCCTGACAGAATCTCACCATGGATACTAAAGGAAGGTGCAGAAGCACTGAGTGTCACTCTCTATGGTGTATAACAGGTCACTGGAAACAGGAGACCTACCAGAAAGTTGGAAGACAGCTAACGTAGTCCCAATATACAAGAAGGGTGACAGGCAAGAGGCACTGAACAACAGGCCAGTTTCCCTAACTTGTATACCATGCAAGGTGATGGAGAAGATTGTGAGGAAAAGGCTCATAGAGCATCTGGAGGGAAACAGCTTTGTAACACACCACCAGCATGGGTTCAGAAATGGTAAATGGTGCCTCACAGGTTTAATAGAATTCTATGACCAGACAACAAAAATTAGGCAGAAAATAGAAGGGTGGGCCGATTGCATTTTCCTGGACTGCCAGAAAGCCTTTGACACAGTACCCCATAAAAGGCTATTAAAAAAGTTGGAGCAACAGGCAGGAGTAAAAGGGAAGGTGCTTCAGTGGATAAGGGAGTACTTAAGCAACAGGAAACAGCGAGTAACGGTGAGGGGGGAGACATCAGAGTGGCGAGATGTTACCAGCGGAGTCCCACAGGGCTCAGTACTTGGACCCATCCTGTTTCTAATATATGTAAACGATCTTCTGAAGGGTATAGACTCATTCTTCTCAATGTTTGCTGATGATGCAAAAATTATAAGAAGAATCAAGACTGATGAATATAGACAGAGACTACAGGATGACCTGGACCAACTGGAGGAACGGTCTAGAAAATGGCTGCTAAAGTTCAACTCAGGAAAGTGTAAGGTAATGAAATTAGGCGAAGGGAGCAGGAGGCTGAACACAAGGTATCATCTGGGAGGTGAAATCCTGCAAGAGTCAAATATAGAGAAAGATCTGGGGGTTGATATCACACCGAACCTGTCCCCCGAGGCCCACATCAAAAGGGTATCATCAGCGGCATATTCTAGACTGGCCAACATAAGAACTGTCTTTAGAAACTTGTGTAAGGAATCATTCAGGACCCTGTATACCACTTATGTCAGACCAATCCTGGAATATGCATCTCCAGCCTGGAGTTCATACTTAGTTAAACACAAGACAAAGTTAGAAAAGATTCAGCGGTATGTCACCAGACTGGTTCCGGAACTGAGAGGAATGAGCTACGAGGAAAGGCTAAATGAGCTGAACCTCACGTCCCTGGAAAACAGAAGAGTAAGGGGAGACATGATAACCACCTACAAAATTCTCAGGGGAATTGACAGGGTGGACAAAGACAAACTCTTCAGCACGGGTGGGACACGAACAAGGGGACACAGGTGGAAACTTAGTGCTTAGGTGCTCAGATGAGCCACAGAGACGTTAGAAAGATTTTTGACCGTGTCAGAGTAGTTAATAAATGTAATGCATTAGGCAGTGATATGGTGGAGGCTGACTCCATACACAGTTTCAAGTGTAGATATGATAGAGCCCAATAGGCTCAGGAATCTGTACACCAGCCGATTGCAGTTGAGAGGCGGGACCAAAGAGCCAAAGCTTACCCCTCCCCCCGCAAGCACAATTAGGTGAGTACAATTAGGTGAGTACACATGTCAGGAGACAGATTTTTCATGCTCTCTTGTGCACTGGATGAGGTACGAAATTGCATAGTGCACCAGTGATGTGCACCATGCAATTACTTTCGTAATACAACTCCTACACGGTCGTGTTGGGTGTCGTTAGACAGCCCGTGACATTTGCTAGCCATTGATGTCATTCGGATCACTGTATCAGGTCTGTGAAGGAAATTACTGGAGGGAGTTGATTTCAGGGAAATTTTTGTACAAGTGTAGAGAGGGAGGTTTGGGGGGTTAATGGCTGTAGACCACCCTCCCCCATCACGTGTCCACCTCGTGAGAGAGGGGGCAGCGTCTTGAGGCAGGTACGCCATTGGCCAAGGCGCTTGGGCCTCAGGAATGCTGAACCATGATTGGTCAAGATGCTGAGGGGTACAGCATGGCACCCTGGGCCGTCTTGGCGCCAAAATAGTTATTCTTACCAGGAACGTTGCTAAGGAAGGACGTACTTTCTCGTACTAAGGCCAAGCACTGGGAAATACCACCTGCAATGTCACAAAAGTCACTCTCCTCGACGTACTATCTTTCCGGGTGCCGTCCGTACGAATAGGGGTATTCAACGGTATTAACAGTGTGAACTTTGTCATCTAAGCCGCGTGATCGTGAGACGCCATCTCAGAGCAACTGGACTGAGGGAGGCTGTTATCATCGTGTATTAGTGACATCCGCCGTCTATCGTACCTTAGCTTTAAGGTACCGCAGTGAGACGAGCTAGAGAAGGTTTCAGTGTTATGAGAGAAACCTTACATTCATAATTCCGAGGAATTAGCAGTGAACAGTGAAGGATTTTGTCATTCTGTCATTCACGTGTGCTGTGTAGCACCGCGTACCGTTGTACCTGTTGTACCACTTCAGTAAGGGCGTGGTGCCACCATCAGCTGTGTGTTTAACCGTGTGCCGCGTGTACCCTTAGCGACCTTGAGCCGAGCGTCCCGCGTCACCCCTGGTCTGTGTGTGTGATCCACCACCCGTGGTCCACCTACCCGTGGTCCAGCCGACCCCGTGGTCCAGCCGACCATGTGTACGAAGTAGTGTGGACGTCTACTTCACCAGCAGCAGCAGCAGAGTGGGGAATGGTAGATGTACGTATGTGTGTGTGTGTATGACAGGTCTGCGAGATTGATGTAAGTACACTGTTTCCGTTTTTGGGTAATTAAACTCTGAAACTGGTTTCGCACCCATTGTTCCGTCTGTCCTCTGTCCCTGTCGACCACCTGGTGAGGTGAATGGGAATTGGAGACGTGTGAGTTACCCTGTTTGACGTCACCAAGTTGAGGTGGAGCCCAACTGTGAGGTTGACGTGTGTGAGGACACACAGACACACATTCAGTGGTGGAGTAAAGTGATCTTTAAATATTTCCATTTATCTATATGTGCCCTGTATGTAATTTTATTGTAATTGTTTCCCGTTTCAGCAGTAAAGTGGTAACAGGGAAGTTTCCCTTTGTTATTGATAATTCTTAATTATATTGGCCAGCGCTTATTTTACTGTTGTGTTGTGGTAAAGTTGTGAATTATTGGTGGATAATTTACTGGGGAAGTCATTTACAAGTTTTGCCGTGAGTAGCAAGGATGTACTGTGTTGTACTGTATTGTACCGTGTTGTACCGTGTGTGAACTGTAGACAAGTTGCTTCCTTGGTTGAATGCGTTGTGCACTGTGAAGGATTCCATGAGAATTAAAGTCATTTAACGTCACCGGGGGGTCACGATTTACTTAACGAGGTCATTGTTGTTTTGTTAAACACCGTTGTGAATTAACGTAGAGACGTGTAACGGCAACAGTCACAGTGAAGTTCACGCAGTGGAGGAATTGTCAAGTGAAGACTAACGTAGTGTTAACGATTTAACGAGCTGTCGTTAATTAAGTTGTGATTAACGTAAGGGGTTGATCGGTCTGACATGATCGGAGTCAATTGCGCTGTAATTAAGCTGTTGTAATTCGTTGGACTGATCAGATCTGTCTGTGGACAGAGTGATTAAGCACTCGTAGCTAATTAAGGAGAATTAGTAACTGCCACTTAGTGAATTCACCAGGTGTTGATGTTGTTATTTACACGGAGTGTGTTGTAACCTTGTGTGTGGTACAGTAGTCTACCCTCGTTAAGGTAATCTTGTCGTAAGACCGGAAGTGGACTGTCAGTTGAGAGACAGTAGGCTTTATCAATACTCGTCTGAATTAATAGGCTGTTGTATTTAGTAATTAATTGGGAATTACTCACCGAATGCTTGACTTTCAAGTTGATGTAATTAATTGATGTACGAGTTATTGCTGCCATTTAAGTGTCATTGAGACACGTGTGTGTTAACGTAATTGTTTAAATTCATTAGTGTAACTTTTGTTGTTGATTGTCCTGAGAGACAAGTGTTAACGTAAGATTTTTATAAGGGGTTATCATTCTTGGATTAACCGCCTTGTTACTTGGTACCTCGTTGAGAGCAGCGAGCGCCAGTCAAGTTTGGTGATTAGAGTATTGTTCACCGTGAAGCCTTGACAATATTGATTGCAAGCTTGCGTCACCAGTGGGCACCACTTTGTTCAGTTAGTGTCATTGTTCAGTCAGCGACGACGGGATAAGGTTACCGTGGGTCCATCAGGCTGTTGAATAGCTGTTCATTAATGCGCCACTGGAGTGACAGTAAAGTAACGTAAACTCTTTGTTGTAGTAGTTCTATTTTTTTGTGAATAAATTGTTATATTTTAGAAAACGGTCGTTTACGTCAAACCTTCCAATATTACTGCCCCACATTTCTGTTCTGCAACGCTTTGCCTGCTTATGTTCATATCAAGTCTGTATCTAAAGCTCGAGTCCATTGCACAGCACCACACTTCTATAAATAACGAAATGAGAATCCGTCGGCTAACCCTTTATTAGTTGTCAACTAGGAGGAGCCAGCGACCTAAGTGACAGGTGTTACCCGTGTGGTGGCGCCTGGCGGTTTGCTCCCGCGGTCCTATGTTGTTGTTGTTGTTGTTGTTATAGATTCAGCTACTCGGAACAAGTTCCAAGTAGCACGGGCTATGGTTAGCCTCGTGGACAGGAGATGTCTCCCGTCCGCGGTCCTATGATCTTAGGCTTTAAAATACAACATCCACTACGGGCTCACCATAGCCCGTGCTACTTGGAACTTCTTGTTCCTGGTAGCGAATCTTTAACAACAACATTAGGCTTTAAGATTAAATATCTGCCACTGGCAGCTCTTGCTGTTTAAGGTCTGCCTCTCTTGCGAGGTAGTTACGATTAACGTAATATTAATAGGAATTAATTCATTTGATAATTGTCAAAAAACTCACAACACACACACCACCTGTTCATTGACGGTTGAGAGGCAGGACCAAAGAGCCAGAGCTCAACCCCCGCAAGCACAAATAGGTGAGTACAAATAGATGAGTACACAGCCTGACCAGTTGTGGTCAGGCAGCCGTGGTGGGCAGAAGTGTGTCTGGGTAGCTCTTGGGACGCTAGTGAATTAGGAGGGATAATCAAGTCACATTGAAATGAAAAAGTGTATTTGAGTTTTTGAATAACTAGTAAGCTCACTTAAACCACAAGAAAGTGAAGAAAAGAAAGTAGAAACAGCACCATTGATAAGTGTTGAGCACAGTGTGGCATTGTGGAATAGTGGAGCCGACTAGCGTGGACGGGACCTCACCAGCTGTGACGCCAGCACCTCACACCTGTGACGCCAGGACCTCACACCTGTGACGCCAGGACCTCACCAGCTGTGACGCCAGGACCTCACACCTGTGACGCCAGGACCTCACCAGCTGTGACGCCAGGACCTCACACCTGTGACGCCAGGACCTCACACCTGTGACGCCAGGACCTCACCAGCTGTGACGCCAGGACCTCACACCTGTGACGCCAGGACCTCACCAGCTGTGACGCCAGGACCTCACCAGCTGTGACGCCAGCACCTCACACCTGTGACGCCAGCACCTCACCAGCTGTGACGCCAGCACCTCACAACCTGTGACGCCAGGACCTCACACCTGTGACGCCAGGACCTCACCACCTGTGACGCCAGGACCTCACACCTGTGACGCCAGGACCTCACACCTGTGACGCCAGGACCTCACACCTGTGACGCCAGGACCTCACACCTGTGACGCCAGCACCTCACCACCTGTGACGCCAGGACCTCACACCTGTGACGCCAGCACCTCACCACCTGTGACGCCAGGACCTCACCAGCTGTGACGCCAGGACCTCACCAGCTGTGACGCCAGGACCTCACACCTGTGACGCCAGCACCTCACCACCTGTGACGCCAGGACCTCACCACCTGTGACGCCAGGACCTCACCAGCTGTGACGCCAGGACCTCACACCTGTGACGCCAGGACCTCACACCTGTGACGCCAGCACCTCACCACCTGTGACGCCAGGACCTCACCACCTGTGACGCCAGCACCTCACCAGCTGTGACGCCAGGACCTCACACCTGTGACGCCAGGACCTCACACCTGTGACGCCAGCACCTCACCACCTGTGACGCCAGCACCTCACACCTGTGACGCCAGGACCTCACACCTGTGACGCCAGCACCTCACACCTGTGACGCCAGGACCTCACACCTGTGACGCCAGCACCTCACACCTGTGACGCCAGCACCTCACACCTGTGACGCCAGGACCTCACACCTGTGACGCCAGGACCTCACACCTGTGACGCCAGGACCTCACACCTGTGACGCCAGCACCTCACACCTGTGACGCCAGGACCTCACACCTGTGACGCCAGGACCTCACACCTGTGACGCCAGGACCTCACACCTGTGACGCCAGGACCTCACACCTGACGAGCAGCGTGGAGTATTTTCTCGCCTTTTGTATAGCAAATCGAGCAAACTATTTTGGAGCGCCTGTTTTGGCTAGGTTGTTTGCTGCAATGACAAGGTCAGGAAGGGCTTCAAGATCAATCACCAGCAGGGACGAGGAGGAGGACAGATTTATAGACAAACTAATAGATAAATTTGTAGGGAGACGGAGCGATTGGATGGAGGATCTAATCCAAGGGATTAAAAGCGAGTTATTTCAACAAATACAGGACGCAGTTGAGAGACAGAAACAAGAGATTATGCTCTATATTCAGGAAGAGATTAGGAAGGGAAGAGAGGGCTGGGAGAGGGAATGTGCTTGGATCACAAATGAATTAGGAAGGATTAACAGCATGGCTAAGGACGGGGGATTAGTGGGGGATGGGTTAGTGAGTGCGGTTGGGATGGAGAATATTGAGGAGAGGGGCTACCACCATGTGAGTGACTCACTGAGAAGAAGGACCATTATAATACACGGATTACTCGAATCTGGGGCACCAACAAGACAAGACAGGATAGAGACAGAAAAATATGAATTGCATGAGATATTGAGATGTATTTGGAGCAGGAATGGCAGAAAACAAGGTGGACATCAGCCGCCGGGTTGGACCTTACAATTGTACCAAGAATAGACCTGTTCTGGTGCATTTCTCCAATGAGGAGCTGTGGAGTATATAATGAGGAACAAGCATTTACTCGGAGGAAGTGAAACCCATTACAATGTGTTTATTGAGAAGTTTATGACGAAAGATGAGCAAATAGCCCACAAGGCGAGATGGCCAGCACGACACCGTACCCCTAGCCTCTCAGGTAGCCTCACCTCCCAGGTCACCTCCCAGGTCACCTCCTCCCCAACTCTGCCCTCCTATACCTCCCCCCTGCTTCAGCCCCCAATAACTCCCCTGCCCCTTCCACATTTGCACTTCCCCAACAACTCCCCTGCCTCTGCTACATCACACCTGTCAACGACCCCAACAGGTCAAGCCATGCCCTCCCCAAACCCACCTTCCCATCCCTCATCCCCTACTACCCACCTCCTACTCCCCTGCCCCTTCTAACCCATTGCCTTCAATTCCACCTGCTTCATCCCATCTTCCACTACACTGCTCTTCCACTCACCCCCAAACCCACCCAACCCTCACCCTCCTATGCACCCCCAGCCCCATATAACTCCCTCACCTTGTGACCCCCCAACACCTTCCCCCATCTCCTCCTTCCCTCTTCTACCCCAAAACCCCCACCTACCCCTGATTCCCCCCTGATTAATACACCCTCTCTTCCACTCCAGCACCCATGCTCCATTCTCCCCTCAGCCCTCTGCCCCCACTATCCCTCTCCACCCCAACCTCTCAACCTTTATCTGACTCTCAGTCTCACTCTACTTCTCAACCCCCCTATGCCATTCAGACCCTCCCTAATTTTCAGACCCATTATGCCCTTCCTACCCCCCCTAAATGCCCAGACCCCATTAGCCTACCAGACACCCCCAGGCACCCCCCCCCCCGAGCACCTTCCCCAGACACCCCCACAGCCCCCATTCGTCCCACAGACACCCCCTAGTCCCCCCCCCCCCAGACCCCCGGTGTAAGGGGGAACTTTGGCACCAGAGTTTCCAGGAAGAGTTTCAAGGTTTGGTACACCAATGAAGATGGGGTATCCAATAAAGCAGAAGAGATAAAAGAAAGAGTTAGTGAGGCAGACCCAGACATAGTTGCAATAGTGGAAACTAAAATAAATGGCACGGGTTCCAGGTGATAAGAAAAGAAAGAACACAGAGACAGGGAGGAGGAGTGGCACTCCTAATAAAGCAGAAATGGAAGTTTGATGACCTGGAAAATCCGGGTACCAATGAAAACATGAACTCCGTACATGGAACTCTGACAGCTGATGGAAAGAAGATTGCAATCTTAATACTCTACAATCCCCCACCAAACAGTAGAAGGCCCAGGCAGGAGTATGATGACAGCAACAAGACATGTATAGATGAACTGCAGAAGGCAGCAACTATAGCGCATAGAATGAGAGCGAAGCTGCTGGTCATGGGGGATCTAAATCACGGAGAGATATATTGAGAAACAAGGAATCCCCATGGCGGGGAGGAAACGTGGGGAGCTAAGTTGTAGACATTATTGACAGGAATTTCCTAACACAGCATGTGAAGGAAGACACAAGGGAAAGAGGAGGGGATACGCCCAGCCTATTAGACCTAATTTTCACCCAGAATGTAGAAGACATCGAGCAGTTGGAACATGAGATACCACTAGGAGCCAGTGACCATTGTGTCCTAGTCTTTGACTACATAATGAAACTTAAAATTGTGACCAAAGGACAGGAGGTCCGGGAAAGGAGACTTGATTACAGAAAAGGGGACTACAGACGGATAAGGGACTACCTGGGAGGAGTGCAGTGGGAGGAAGAAATAAAAAAGGAAAAACAGTGCAAGATATGATGAACCAAGTCATATGGAAATTCAAGGAGGCTGAAGAGAGATTTATTCCAACAGTAAAGAAAAAAAACCAGGAGGGAATATAATAATCCATGGTTTAATAGACAGTGTCAGGAAGCAAAAGTGAGAAGCAGGAGGGGGTGGAGGAAGTACAGAAGATAAAGGACAGAGGACAACAGGATTAGATGTAACAAAGCTAGGAACGATTACATTAACATAAGACGAGTATCGGAAATAAATTATGAGAATGATATTGCAATCAAAGCGAAAAAGCAACCTAAATTACTACATAGCCATATAAAAAGGACGATGTCAGTAAATGACCAAGTGGACCAAATGACAAGACTGAGGAAAACAGAAGGGGCATATACAGAAAGCGACAAGGAAATCTGCAAGGTACTGAATGCCAGTTTCCATGGAGTATTCACTACTGAGCCTGAGCAGCTCCCATTGTTGGAAGGGGTTACCCTAGATGGAAGACTATCAGATATAGAGGTGACAGCAGAGGGAGTAATGAAACAGTTGACAACACTGGATGCAACTAAAGCAGTTAAACCAGACAAAGTATCACCGTGGATACTAAAAGAAGCAGCGCAGGCTCTCAGCGTGCCTCTGGCAATGATCTTTAATGAGTCACTTATGTTGGGAGAATTGCCCAGTTGCTGGAAGAAGGCAAATGTCGTACCGATCTTCAAGAAAGGAGATAGGGAGGAGGCACTTATCTACAGACCCGTATCACCGACAAGCATTCCCCTGCAAAATACTGGAAAGAATAATTAGGCTAAGACTTGTTGAGCACCTGGAGAGAATTGGGTTTGTAAACAAGCACCAACATGGGTTCTGGACAGGAAAATCATGCCTAACAAACCTTTTAGAATTCTATGATAAAGTAACATGGATAAGGCAGGACAGAGAAGGCTGGGCAGACTGCATATTTCTAGACTGCCAAAGGCCTTTGATACAGTACCGCACATGAGACTGCTATACAAACTTGAGAAGCAGGCAAGGCCCTAGCATGGGTAAGGAACTACCTAACAGGAAGGAGCCAGAGAGTAATGGTAAGGAGCGAGAAGTCGGACTGGCAAACTGTAACGAATGGAGTACCTCAAGGATCGGTGCTGGGACCAATCCTCTATCTAATTTACTTGAATGATATGTTTACAGGAGTGGAATCATACATGTCAATGTTTGTGAATGATGCAAAATTAATGAGTAGAGTTATGCCAGATGAGGATTGTAGGATCCTCCAAGAGGACCTGGACAGGATGCAGAGATGGTCAGAGAAATGGCTACTGGAGTTCAACACGAGTAAATGTAAAGCTATGGAAATGGGATCAGGTGATAGGCGACCAAAGGAACAGTACACAATGAAGGGGAACAGCCTACCTGTAACGATTCGAGAAAGAGACCTGGGAGTGGACGTAACACCTAATCTAACTCCTGAGGCACAGATAAATAGAATAACGACAGCAGCGTACTCTACACTGGCGAAATTTAGAACTTCATTCAGAATCCTAAGTGAGGAGGCTTTTAGGGCGCTTTACACTGCCTACGTGAGACCAGTCTTAGAGTATGTCGCGCCATCATCGAGTCCCCACCTGAAGAAACACATAAGGAAACTGGAAAAGGTTTTGAAGTTTGCGACGAAGCTTGTCCCAGAGTTACGAGGAATGGGATATAAAGAGCGCCTGAAGGAACTGAACCTTACGACACTAGAAAAAAGAAGGGAGAGAGGAGATTTGATAGGAACATAAAATACTCAGGGGCATTGACAAAGTGGAAATAGATGAAATGTTCACACGGTATAATAACAGAACGAGGGGACATGGGTGGAAGCTGGAAACTCAGATGAGCCACAGAGATGTTAGGAAGTTTTCTTTTAGCGTGAGAGTAATGGAAAAATGGAATGCACTTAAGGAACAGGTTGTGGAAGCAAACTCTATTCATAATTTTAAAGCTAGATATGATAGGGAAATGGGACAGAAGTCATTGCTGTAAACAACCGATGGCTAGAAAGGCGGGATCCAAGAGCCAATGCTCTATCCTGCAAGTGCAAATAGGCGAGTACACATACACACACACTCCCAGGAAGCAGCCAGTAACAGCTGTCTAACTCCCAGGTACATATTTACTGCTAGGTAACAGAGGGCATCAGGGTGAAAGAAACTCTGCCAATTTAATTGTTTCCACTATGGCCAGGGATCAATCCCCGGTCATTAGGATTACGAGTCCCGAGCTCTGTCCACTCAGCCACGGCCCCTATCGTGTGCGTGCGCGTGTGCGTGCGTGCGTGCGTGCATGACTGAGCCACAGCACGACAACCAGAACTTGTCAAATTATGTTGAGAATTGCAAAAATTATACCAAAAATTACACCTGAAAATTGCTGTAGGTCAAGAATTTTCTCGACGAATGACCTTAAAAATAGGCCATAAAATAGTGTAAAAATAGTTTGTTTGACCGTGTCGAAGATTAGGGTCCGTCAGCCTCGTCAGCGTCGTCAGCAGGTCCCCGTGGGAGGTAACGTCGATATGTAGAGATGACTGATACACGACTGACACACTATGTTGGCTGGCTGACACATTATGTTAGCTGGCTGACACATTATGTTAGCTGGCTGACACATTATGTTAGCTGGCTGACACACTATGTTAGCTGGCTGACACATTATGTTAGCTGGCTGACACATTATGTTGACTGGCTGACACACTATGTTAGCTGGCTGACACACTATGTTAGCTGGCTGACACACTATGTTAGCTGGCTGACACATTATGTTGACTGGCTGACACACTATGTTGCTGGCTGACACACTATGTTAGCTGGCTGACACACTATGTTAGCTGGCTGACACACTATGTTAGCTGGCTGACACACTATGTTAGCTGGCTGACACACTATGTTAGCTGGCTGACACACTATGTTAGCTGGCTGACACACTATGTTAGCTGGCTGACACACTATGTTAGCTGGCTGACACACTATGTTAGCTGGCTGACACACTATGTTAGCTGGCTGACACACTATGTTAGCTGGCTGACACACTATGTTAGCTGGCTGACACACTATGTTAGCTGGCTGACACACTATGTTGGCTGGCTGACACACTATGTTAGCTGGCTGACACATTATGTTAGCTGGCTGACACACTATGTTAGCTGGCTGACACACTATGTTAGCTGGCTGACACACTATGTTAGCTGGCTGACACACTATGTTAGCTGGCTGACACACTATGTTAGCTGGCTGACACACTATGTTAGCTGGCTGACACACTATGTTGGCTGGCTGACACATTATGTTAGCTGGCTGACACATTATGTTAGCTGGCTGACACATTATGTTAGCTGGCTGACACACTATGTTAGCTGGCTGACACACTATGTTAGCTGGCTGACACACTATGTTAGCTGGCTGACACACTATGTTAGCTGGCTGACACACTATGTTAGCTGGCTGACACATTATGTTAGCTGGCTGACACATTATGTTGACTGGCTGACACATTATGTTGACTGGCTGACACACTATGTTGGCTGGCTGACACATATGTTGACTGGCTGACACACTATGTTGGCTGGCTGACACATTATGTTGACTGGCTGACACACTATGTTGACTGGCTGACACACTATGTTGGCTGGCTGACACATTATGTTAGCTGGCTGACACATTATGTTAGCTGGCTGACACATTATGTTAGCTGGCTGGCTGACACACTATGTTAGCTGGCTGACACACTATGTTAGCTGGCTGACACACTATGTTAGCTGGCTGACACACTATGTTGGCTGGCTGACACATTATGTTGACTGGCTGACACACTATGTTGACTGGCTGACACACTATGTTGACTGGCTGACACACTATGTTGACTGGCTGACACACTATGTTGGCTGGCTGACACATTATGTTAGCTGGCTGACACATTATGTTAGCTGGCTGACACATTATGTTAGCTGGCTGACACACTATGTTAGCTGGCTGACACACTATGTTGGCTGGCTGACATTATGTTAGCTGGCTGACACATTATGTTAGCTGGCTGACACATTATGTTAGCTGGCTGACACACTATGTTAGCTGGCTGACACACTATGTTAGCTGGCTGACACACTATGTTGCTGGCTGACATTATGTTAGCTGGCTGACACATTATGTTAGCTGGCTGACACATTATGTTAGCTGGCTGACACATTATGTTAGCTGGCTGACACATTATGTTAGCTGGCTGACACACTATGTTAGCTGGCTGACACATTATGTTAGCTGGCTGACACACTATGTTAGCTGGCTGACACACTATGTTAGCTGGCTGACACACTATGTTAGCTGGCTGACACATTATGTTAGCTGGCTGACACACTATGTTAGCTGGCTGACACATTATGTTAGCTGGCTGACACACTATGTTAGCTGGCTGACACACTATGTTAGCTGGCTGACACACTATGTTAGCTGGCTGACACACTATGTTAGCTGGCTGACACACTATGTTAGCTGGCTGACACATTATGTTAGCTGGCTGACACACTATGTTAGCTGGCTGACACATTATGTTAGCTGGCTGACACATTATGTTAGCTGGCTGACACATTATGTTAGCTGGCTGACACATTATGTTAGCTGGCTGACACTATGTTAGCTGGCTGACACATTATGTTAGCTGGCTGACACATTATGTTAGCTGGCTGACACATTATGTTAGCTGGCTGACACATTATGTTAGCTGGCTGACACATTATGTTAGCTGGCTGACACACTATGTTAGCTGGCTGACACACTATGTTAGCTGGCTGACACACTATGTTAGCTGGCTGACACACTATGTTAGCTGGCTGACACACTATGTTAGCTGGCTGACACACTATGTTAGCTGGCTGACACACTATGTTAGCTGGCTGACACACTATGTTAGCTGGCTGACACACTATGTTAGCTGGCTGACACACTATGTTGGCTGGCTGACACACTATGTTGGCTGGCTGACACACTATGTTGGCTGGCTGACACACTATGTTAGCTGGCTGACACACTATGTTGGCTGGCTGACACACTATGTTGGCTGGCTGACACACTATGTTGGCTGGCTGACACACTATGTTAGCTGGCTGACACACTATGTTGGCTGGTTGACACACTATGGTAGCTGGCTGACACATTATGTTAGCTGGCTGACACACTATGTTAGCTGGCTGACACACTATGTTAGCTGGCTGACACATTATGTTAGCTGGCTGACACATTATGTTAGCTGGCTGACACATTATGTTAGCTGGCTGACACATTGTTAGCTGGCTGACACACTATGTTAGCTGGCTGACACACTATGTTGACTGACACATTATGTTAGCTGGCTGACACATTATGTTAGCTGGCTGACACATTATGTTAGCTGGCCGACACATTATGTTAGCTGGCTGACACATTATGTTAGCTGGCTGACACATTATGTTAGCTGGCTGACACATTATGTTAGCTGGCTGACACATTATGTTAGCTGGCTGACACATTATGTTAGCTGGCTGACACATTATGTTAGCTGGCTGACACATTATGTTAGCTGGCTGACACATTATGTTAGCTGGCTGACACATTATGTTAGCTGGCTGACACATTATGTTAGCTGGCTGACACACTATGTTAGCTGGCTGACACACTATGTTAGCTGGCTGACACACTATGTTAGCTGGCTGACACACTATGTTAGCTGGCTGACACACTATGTTAGCTGGCTGACACACTATGTTAGCTGGCTGACACACTATGTTAGCTGGCTGACACATTATGTTAGCTGGCTGACACATTATGTTAGCTGGCTGACACATTATGTTAGCTGGCTGACACACTATGTTAGCTGGCTGACACACTGTGTTAGCTGGCTGACACATTGTGTTAGCTGGCTGACACATTGTGTTAGCTGGCTGACACATTGTGTTAGCTGGCTGACACATTGTGTTAGCTGGCTGACACACTATGTTAGCTGGCTGACACATTATGTTAGCTGGCTGACACATTATGTTAGCTGGCTGACACATTATGTTAGCTGGCTGACACATTATGTTAGCTGGCTGACACATTATGTTAGCTGGCTGACACATTATGTTAGCTGGCTGACACATTATGTTAGCTGGCTGACACATTATGTTAGCTGGCTGACACATTATGTTAGCTGGCTGACACATTATGTTAGCTGGCTGACACATTATGTTAGCTGGCTGACACACTATGTTAGCTGGCTGACACACTATGTTAGCTGGCTGACACATTATGTTAGCTGGCTGACACATTATGTTAGCTGGCTGACACATTATGTTAGCTGGCTGACACATTATGTTAGCTGGCTGACACACTATGTTAGCTGGCTGACACATTTTGTTAGCTGGCTGACACACTATGTTAGCTGGCTGACACACTATGTTAGCTGGCTGACACATTATGTTAGCTGGCTGACACATTGTGTTAGCTGGCTGACACATTGTGTTAGCTGGCTGACACATTATGTTAGCTGGCTGACACATTATGTTAGCTGGCTGACACATTATGTTGACTGGCTGACACATTATGTTAGCTGGCTGACACATTATGTTAGCTGGCTGACACATTGTGTTGACTGGCTGACACATTATGTTGGCTGGCTGACACATTGTGTTAGCTGGCTGACACATTGTGTTAGCTGGCTGACACATTGTGTTAGCTGGCTGACACATTGTGTTAGCTACCTGACACATTATGTTAGCTGGCTGACACATTGTGTTAGCTGGCTGACACAATATGTTAGCTGGCTGACACATTGTGTTAGCTGGCTGACACATTATGTTAGCTGGCTGACACATTGTGTTAGCTGGCTGACACATTATGTTAGCTGGATGACACACTATGTTAGCTGGCTGACACACTATGTTGGCTGGCTGACACATTGTGTTGACTGGCTGACACATTATGTTGGCTACCTGACACATTATGTTAGCTGGCTGACACATTATGTTAGCTGGCTGACACATTGTGTTAGCTGGCTGACACATTATGTTAGCTGGCTGACACATGTTGGCTGGCTGACACATGTTGGCTGGCTGACACATGTTGACTGACTGACACATATTGGCTGGCTGACACATGTTGGCTGTGTTATGAACCCCCCGTAGCCTAATGAGGTCAATCTACCTGGTGTGAGTTATTCTTCCCACCTGACCAGAGATTAGGATGACAGGGGAAGGAAGTTAACTGAATAAACGTCAGTAAATTATTACTGAAAAGAATACATGCACAGTACAAGCATCTTGTAGATGCCGAAATGAGATGTCGACATTTTGTGACGTGAAGTGACGCAGTCGGAGGTCGTGACGCGTCACATTAGTTGCTACAGTCTTCAGGAATAGACGTATGCCATTGCCTCCTTGGAAGAAGAATATAGTTCGCGGTTGAGTGTTTGAGTGACGGCTACAGTGTACAAGTGGTGAGGATGGTGCCGGGGACATGAAGTACGTCATTTGTCAGTGATCATGAAGACACTAGGGATGGCCTGAAGCCTGCATGGTGGCCGTATTTCTGTGTGGACCCTAATGTGACATATCCTTAAGTAGAGGAAAGTAAGCGGGTGTTTCTGTGTGAAGCCTGCCAGGCGACCTTGTAGACTCAAGTCTTGACTGTGAGAAGCTGTGTGAGAGAGACAGTCCAAAAGGATTTTTGTGAACGACCAGGAATAGCGCCGTTTTGGGGCGCCAGTAGACGAGGTTGCTACATCGTCCTTTCCGCGGTTTGTGTGGGAAATGTTCGAGGAAGAGCTTCATGTGCGAGGAAGATTATATGCTGGACTCCAAGCGTGGAGCTGAACTTCAAGTGGTAGAGGTGAACTTCAGTGGTATCATACTGTCAATTCAGGTGGTTGTCTAGGGTCTAGGCGCCTGCCCCGGGGCAGCGACGATGGACAACCTGCTGCAGGAGCGAGGAACAATACCTCCCTCAACTTCATTTCAGCAAATAATCTGCTTGAAGCAGTCAAAGCGACGTCCACCAGGACCTTGCCCCACATCCCCAAGGCTGCCCGTCACCAAGCAGCAGCCAAACTCACCAGTCTGCTGACAAAGGTCAACAATGCTCCCAGAACCTCTGGATCGTGGCACAATCTCCTTCTGTTTGGGAATGCATGCCTAGCATTACCGCCCAGGAGAGACAAGTCATTAGCAACCTCTGTAATCAGGGCACTTAATGAATTCCCCAGAGCAGACAACCTGGTCCGCCTCTCCCCTCGTGCCAAGAACACCAGCCGCAGGACGACCAACAATAACTCGTCTGAGAACCACAAAATGAGAGCACAGATCACCAGGAAAATAGAAGAGGGCAATACCACAGGTGCCATCAGAGTCATGACCAGCGATGACACTATTGCCCCCAGGAACGCCACGACAGCGGAGGCTCTTCAAGACAAACACCCACGCAGAGCCCCCGACAGCAGCAGGGATCCCCAGGAAAACAATGCTGGCATAGAACCCTTGACTGTTCGAGAATCTGAGGTGTACAAAGCAGCCATGTCTTTCCCAACAGGTTCAGCAGGGGGTTTTACAGGTCTAAGACCCCAGCACATCAAACAAATGCTGAACCCAGTGCTTGGAGATGCTGCAAAGGACCTTCTAGTGGAGCTTACCAGATTCTCCAACATGTGTTTGGCTGGCAGCATCCCTGAGGACATCAAGCCTGTCTGTTATGGAGCAGCACTCTGTGCTCTAAAGAAGAAGGATAGGGGTATCAGGCCCATTGCTGTTGGCAACACCCTCCGACGCCTCGTAGCTAAGGCTGCAGTGAGATCTATCAGCCAGGAAGCAGCCACCTTGCTGAAACCTCATCAGCTCGGGTTTGGGATTCCCCTAGGTTGTGAAGCTGCAGCACATGCAGCGCGGGCTTACATTGCTGATCTCCCGGACCAGAAGGCACTAGTAAAGCTTGACTTCAAAAATGCTTTCAATCAAGTCAGACGAGACGCTGTCCTCAGGGCTGTACACAACCATTCCGTCCCCTTTACCCGTTCATCCGATCGTGCTACAGTGGGGACTCTAAGCTTCTTTTTGGGGAGCATGAAATAACTCCTGTGAAGGTGTCCAACAAGGTGACCCCTTAGCACCCCTCCTTTTCTGCTAGCTATCAAAGAGGTCACTGATAGTCTGACAAGCGAGCTAAACATCTGGTACCTGGATGATGGCACTCTCGCTGGAACCCCGGAAACCATTTTGGAGGATATAACGAAAAGGCTGCTCCCTGCTCCAGGAGCAGGGAGCAGCCTTAGGCCTCATTCTCAATGCATCCAAATGTGAAATAATCTCCCGCAACCCAGGCACACTGGGCAAATACAAGATGTTCTT
>WNGS01162282.1:33905-59281 GCA_020271785.1 Procambarus virginalis
CCCTGAAACACCACCCACACACCACCCTGACAACAACCCACACACAACCCTGACACCTTCCCAATACCACCCTGACACCTGCCCACACACCACCCTGACTCCCGCCCACACACCACCCTGACACCCGCCCCACACACCTTCCCTGACACCCGCCCACACATCACCCTGACACTCCGCCCACACACCACCCTGACACCTGCCAAACACCACCCTGACACAAGCCCACACATCACCCTGACATCCGCCCACACACCAACATGAAACCCACCCACACACCACCCTGACAACCGCCCACACATCCCCATAACACCCTCCCACACCCATAAAACGCCCACACACTGTGACACCATACATGACACCCGCCCACACACCTCCTGACACCCGCACACACACCCACCCCCACCCACATGACAACCGCCCACACATCACCCTCACACCCCGCCCACACCCACCATGACAACCGCCCACACATCACCCTCACACCCGCCCACACACCACCCTGACACCCGCCCACACACCACCCTGACGCACGTCCCACACACCCACCCAGACCACCCTCCCACACACCACCCTGACACCCGCTCACACACCACATGACACCCGCCCACACACACCCTCTGACACCCCCCACACACCACCCTGACACCCACCCACACACCACCCTGACACCCGTCCACACACCACCTTGACAACCTACCACACACCACCCTGACACTCGCCCACACACCACCTTTACACCGCCCATACACCGCCTAATAACCGCCCAAACACCAACTGACACCTGCACACACCACTTTGACACCCGGTTACACACCACCCTGACACCCGCCCACACACCTCTCTGACACCCGCCCACACACCACCCTGCTACCCACCCACACACCACCCTGACACCCGCCCACACACTACTCTGACAACCTACCACACACCACCTGACCACCGCCCACATACCTCCATGACAACCGCCCATACACCACCCTGGCACCCACCCCCGCACCACTCTAACAACCACCCACACACCACCTTGATACCCGCCCACACACCCACCCTGACAATCGCCCACACATCACCCTGACATCCACCCACACACCACCCTGACACCCGACCCCACACCCACCCTGACACCTGCCCACACCACCTCCCTGACAACTGCCCACACACCACCATGACACTCACTCACTCATCACCCTGACGTCCACCCACACACCACCCTGACACGCCCACACACCACCCTGACACCCACCCACACCCCACCCTGAAAACTGCCACACACCACCCTGACACTCGCTCGCACATCATCCTGACAACCGCCCACACACCTCCCTGACACCCGCCCACACACCACCCTGTCACCCACGCACACACCACTCTGACACCCGCCCACACACCACCCTGACTCTTGCCCACACACCATCCTGACACCCGCCCACACACCACCTTCACAATTGCCCATACATCTCCCTGACAACAGCCCACACACAAACCTGACCCCCGCCCACACACCACCTTGATACCAGCCCACACACCTCAATGACAACATCCCAACACCACCCTGACACTCGCTCACACATCACCCTGTCAACCGCCCACACAACCTTCCTGACACTCATCCACACCACCCTGACACCCACCCACACACCATCCCGACACCCGACCACTCACCACCCTGACACCTGCCCACACACCCGCCCCCACACACCACCCTGACACCCGCCCCCACACACCTCCCTGACAACCGCTCATACACCACCCTGACACCCACCCCCGCACCACTCTGACAACCACCCACACACCACCTTGACACCCGCCCACACACCACCCTGACAACCGCCCACACATCACCCTGACATCCACCCACACACCACCCTGACACCTACCCACACACCACCCTGCCACCCGCCCACACACCTTCCTGACACTCACCCACACTCCACCCTGACAACCGCCCACACACCACCCTGACACCTGCCCACACACTACCCTGACTGCCTCCACACTACCAGGCTGCCTCCGAGCCTAGAATGCAAGTCCTGCTCGATGCTTTTGCTACTAGAGCTGAGGAATGTGGCCTCCTTATCTCTGTACAGAAAACTCGTGCCCTCATTCCATGTGGTATTCCACCACCCAATTATCATATAGATGGGCGAGCACTTGAGAACTGCGAGTCTTACAGATACCTTGGTGTCCCCATTAACGACCCTGGGTACCTTTCTTCTCTCAAGAGGAGACTGTGGGAGAGATTAAAGCCCTTGCGGGTCCTTGTTGGTGTCAATCATGGAATTAACGTGAGACTTGCTAGAATGTTTTATGTATCATTTATACGCTCTGTGATTGACTACAATGCTCTACATCTCACACTGTATACTGACAAAGAGCTGAAATCTCTTGAAACCTTGCAAATGAAGCTATGCGTCTCATCCTTGGCGCTCCAAAGTCCACGAGAATAGTTAATATGAGAGCAGAGTTAAAATTACCTACCATAAGTGAAAGAATTTTGTCTATTAGCACAGTTTTCGGCGTGAAGGCATTAAGTAGATCTAGGCAACACATGAAGTTTCAAGCTAAACTTTCTAATATGCTGCACTCACCTGAGGTCTATAGAAGAAGAACGAAATCTGATTATGTATATTGGTTCTACAAGGTAGCCAACTCCATCAAAATATTAAATATGTACCCAACTCAATTAATGATTAATCAACCAATTACTCCATGGGATAACTGGGATTTATCAGTTGATTTTGTAAATGCCCCCAAGAAAGATAGTGTGGACTCTACATTATTAAAACAGTTAACACTGAAAAGCATCACTGAAAGTACTCAGAGTATGGGTAACGATGTGTATCAGTGCTATACCGACAGCTCTGTTGAAGAGGGTGGACGATGTACCGGATGTGCATGTAATGTATTTGAACAATCTACTCTCGTACATACAGCAATGAAGCGCGTCAATGACTGGGCAAGTACAACTCAAACCGAACTTGCAGGCATATACCTTGCCACTGAATTTTTAAAAGACAAAGGAAGTGGACTTATATACTGTGACTCGCAGAGTGCACTCCTGGCATTGAACGCACATATTAGTGACACCCAGAAAATAGTCAGTGATATTCGAATGAATGTTTTAGCTGCTGACGAAAACAGATTTGAAATTAAATTCCTATGGATACCATCACATGTTGGCATCTCAAGGCATGACACTGTTGATATGCTTGCAAAGACAGCCTGTAGTAAACCAGTGGTAGAAATTGATATGGGTATTTCATTAGCAGTGACAAAGAGAATACTTAAACAAATATCTAATGAAGATCTCACCGACCTGAAAGTTGTAGCATTAAATATTATGATAGATATCGTGAGTAAACATTCACATATGGGACTAATAGAACAAGAACCCGGCAATGTGATGTTATAGTGGCCAGAATACGCCTGGGATACAGACGTATCTGGCAGCTTTCTCAAAACCCAAATGTCGAGTACACTATGTGTCAACTTTGTGAAAGAGAAAACATGCACTCTTTGAACATTATATTGTAGAATGTCCCATACTGGCTGACTTTCGCCCCCTGGGCTAAGGTATGCTGAACTCTGTAATTACTATATGAGTACTGGAACACTTGATGATATATTGGACTTGTATCCAAGATTGACCATGTAATAGATTAATTATACAATGTATGCGATGTAACTATATAACCTGAGCTTGTAAAAGCACCTTAATCACCTTCAGTGATTAAGTGCTTAATTGCACACTAGTTTCTTTATCAGCTATCTCACCCTGTCAGAGTAAATGAGATAAATGTCTGTGAATGCATGTGTGTATATATGTATATGTATGGGTATAAAGTATATATGGAAGCTGATCAGAATTACATTTCACCTTTGTAAATGTACATTAATGACACTGTGTAGAAGACACATCGAACACTTTATGTAAGCCATACGTAAATCTGTGTATCTATGTATTTACGTATATAGGTTAGCTTAGCATTTTAAAAGCACCGACTCACCTTCAGTGGTTGATTGTTCAATAAACCCTTAAAATATATGTTTAACACATCTCTAACCCTGTCCATGGAGGACAGAAGAAAATGTATATATGCTGGTTAGCATTGTAAATGTGTGGCCACGTCTGTGGTAGAAAACAATAAAAAAAAAAACTACCCTGACACCTGCCCACACACCACCCTGATACCTGTTCACACACAACCCTGAAATCCTTGCACACACCACCCTGACATCTGACCACACACCCACCCTGACACTCACCCACACACCACCCTGACACCTGCCCAAACACCAACCTGACACCCGCCCACACACCACTCTGACAACCACCCACACACCACCCTGACACTTGGCCACACACAACCCTGACACCCGCCACATACCACCCTGACAACCGTCCAAACACCACCCTGACAACCATCCTCACACCAGACTGACACCCACCCACACACCACCCTGACAACAACCCACACACCCCCCTTACACCCGCCCACACACCACCCTGACAACCACCCGCACACCACCTGAAACCCGCCCAAAGACCACCTTGACACCCGCCCACACACAACCCTGAAACCCACCCACACACCGCACTGACACCCGCCCACACACCGACCTTGACACCCACCCACACATCACCTGACCACGACCCACACACCACCTTGACATCCGCCACC
Source organism: Procambarus virginalis (assembly GCA_020271785.1). Classification (NCBI taxonomy): domain Eukaryota; kingdom Metazoa; phylum Arthropoda; class Malacostraca; order Decapoda; family Cambaridae; genus Procambarus; species Procambarus virginalis. Next base: position 38,588 of record WNGS01162282.1, read on the forward strand.
ACAGTACCCTGACAACCACCCACACTTCACCCGGACCCCTGCCCACACACCACCCTGACCCCCGCCCACACACCACGCTGACAACCACCCACACACCACCTTGACACCCGCCCCCACACTTCATGACAACCAAACACACACCATTCTGACACTCGCCCAAACACCACTCTGACAACCAACCACACACCACCCTGACACTCACCCACACACCACCCTGACACCCGCCCACAAAACACCTTGACACGCGCCAATTCACTACCCTGACACCTACCTACACATCAACCTGAAACCCGCCCACACACGACCCTGACACCCGACCAAACACCACCTTGATACCTGCCCACACATCACCCTGAAAACCGCCACACTCCTCCCAGACATCCTCCCACACACCACCCTGACATCCGCCCACACACTACCCTGACACCTGCCCACACACCATCCTGACATCCAACCACACGCCACCCTGACACTGCTCTCACATCACCCTGACAACCGCCAGCACTCCTTCCTAACACCCACCCACACACCACCCTAACATAAACCACACTCCACCCTGACACCCGCCCACACACCACCCTGACACCCGTAAACACACTACCCTCACACCTGATCACACACCACCCTGTCCCCCGCCCACACACCACCCTGACATCCGACCTCATACCACCCTGACACTCGCTCACACATAACCCTGACAACCGCCCCACNCCTAAGCAGGTTAGCCAGAGCCTCAAATGAAGTAAAAAAATCTACTTCTGCCTCAACAAAAGATGGCATCAACGTAATGCATGTGAAAGGATAAAATGTACCGGAAGGTTAGCTTCAGCTTGTTGGCGCCGAGTGTGGTGTGTAGTTTCCAAGGCGAGTTCTCTCCTACAGTTGTCTAGAGTCAGGGCAGCTTGTTTCTTCTCGTGTTCACTTTGTATCTCTAGCTCGTGTTCTTTTAACTCGAGCAGTTCCTGTTCACGCTTTCGTTGGAATTCAACCTGCTCACGTTGTAGGGCAGCTTGTTCTTTGTCACGCTAACGTTGTAGGGCAGCTTGTTCTTTCTCACGCTAACGTTGTAGGGCAGCTTGTTCTTTGTCACGCTAACGTTGTAGGGCAGCTTGTTCTTTCTCACGCTAACGTTGTAGGGCAGCTTGTTCTTTGTCACGCTAACGTTGTAGGGCAGCTTGTTCTTTGTCACGCTAACGTTGTAGGGCAGCTTGTTCTTTCTCACGCTCACGTTGTAGGGCAGCTTCTTTTCAGCGAGCTTAAGTTGAAGTTCAGCTTCCCGTTCCTTCCTCTGGAGAACTTCCTTTTCAAATGCAGCTTGTTCTTTCAGACGTTCACGTTCGGCATTAGCGAATTCTAATTTCAATTTCATGGCTGCCAAGGCACTCTTATCTGCAATTAAGTATTGTTCATGAGATTCAGATGTAATGATATCATTATCTAACAGATAATCCAAAATGAGATTGTGTAAATGAGTTTTAGTGTCTCCATGTGGGGGCCATAAGGTTGTACTCATTTACTAGAGTCAGCATCTCCGCCTTGGTGGAACGATGTAGTGTGCCCACTTCATCGTTTGGATTCTGCCTAAATGTTGAAAGACGGAGCATGGTGAATGATAGCAAATATATGTAAGAGAATACCCAGGTGGATGTATCAAAATATGAAATGTCAGAGTAACAGGATGACGTGGCAACAATAAACTATCCTGTTTAAACTTAATAGTCAAGGTTACAATTAACTTTAATAAGTGATAAAAAAAATAAACTAAGTGTTTCAAGGTCGTAGGGAGTCTTGTACCTGGTACTCTATATGACGAGGATAAGGGCAAGAGGGATCCTACTTTAATTGTGAGACAATTGTCTCGAAGGTAGTCCAAAAAATGTAGGGATCTCTTACCTTGTCTCTAAATGACGAGAGCAAAGGTAAGAGGTTTCCTAATAAAACTAGATAGTTTTTACAGAATTAACAATCTTTGTGCTCTGGAAAAGAATGTTAACTCCCTACCTGTGTAAATACCATATCTCTGACCGACACGTAGAGGTGCGAAATGTCTATTAATGACGAGAACTGCTTGTAGGGGTCCCAACCTTACAGCATAGTCTGTGCGAGAGGAACTTTGGCCCTCTATATTCTCCTACGTTTGGGCTGCTAAGATGTGGATGTACTTGACCCGGAGACAGACCAAAGTACCAGGGTACCAAAGGAGGTGATCTGCCTGAATGAGAAGTCTCCTGTAGGGACGAGAATAAGGTGGAAATCACAGGCTATAGCAAAGATTATGGATCAACCAATCACGAGCATGACTATGGCCACCAGACATCACGTAATCCAAAGTCATCCAACAATCATATACTGCTACATCTGGAAAACAAACAGTATGAATCACCATTGTGACGGTAACGAGTTGGAAATGGTGGTCGGCAGTCTTCCAACTAGCAGGTGTCAGTGCTGGGCCACATATAATATATAAAAAAAAGAAAAGGAAAAAAAAGAGAAAAAAAAAGAATGACTGCGTGATTGGTAATCTGTGGTAAGGTCAGAAACATAAAACACAACAATAAACGATGTAGTTTAATAACAATAAAAAACACAAATTGAAATAAATGCAAAATCTTGGCTTAATGGTAAAAAATGTCAAGTGGAAAAATAAATAAACATGAAAATAGATTACGTTAATGGGGAGGAGAATTGACATACAAAGTAAATAAAATATGAATGCTGGAATATATGCACTAACTATAAACCTCTATTTGACCACACAAGGTGAGTCACTTAGGTGTTCATAGTCTGAGAGCACACGATATTCTGGCTGGTAGAAACGCAAGGGACTCCAACAATAACTGGCGATGACTTGTGATTGGCGAGGAACCGGAGTGGCGTGTTGGTTGGCGGCCAATGGGGAAGCTGGATGGCCGCAAGTCGCTAGTTAGGCAGTTGAAGGGTTCGGCGCGTCGACCAGGTGTGTACAGCAGGTGCTGGAGTGGGGGGGAGGAGGGAGTTTCTGGTGCGTGTGGCTACCTTAATATATACGTTTAGCCACTACAAAACGTATCTTGTATATTGATGAGGACGTGATGAAATACAGAAATAGCAGGCTAAATCTCTGATAAGAGATTATCGTCACACCATTAAAATTATTCAAAGAATAAGAGTTCTGAAAAGTTAAACTTGTAATAAAACTTGTAATAAAGACAAGTACAGTTACCACAACTTTAAGTGAAGGGTATAGAAACATTACCTGAGCAAGGCTCTTAGGACAGGCCCCCAATTTATATGACGAGAAAAATAGGTGGTATTGCAGTCTCTTTAGGTAGATGGAATGCCAGTCATATAAAACAAAAAAAAAATAGTAATTAAATGAAAAAAAAGTTAAACTGCAAGTTGTCTTCACTGTGAGGTAACTGTAGGATAAGACAGAGGGAAAAATTATTTAAAAATACTTTACTTAAAACAAATTACAAAACATAAAATAATATCCAGGCTTCGCTCTAATACAAAGTGTGCAAAACAAACAAGATGTACAATCAAATTTACGTTACTTTAATGTGCAAATAAAATATTGTGCAGGAATACTGTGAGCCAGACTCAATAACTCTGTCACCATACCAAGGTAAGTCAACAAGTCTACTCAGTAGAGCACTCAAGAGTAATCTAAATCTTGGTGGGCTAGGTAGCCCTATATATATATACGACGACGGCCGTGTAGATGGCGCTGCTAGCTTCTTTATATATGAACTGGCTCTTAAGTCTCATGCATAAAGTTCAAGTATTCAATAACGTATGGTAAGTTTATGTTCTTCATCAATTAATGCATGAAGGACAAACATCTTAATATTTGTTTATATGTTTTCTGCAGGTCATCCATGTTTGTCTAAGCATTATCAAGGATTTTGTTACATACAAGTGTTTCTTCATTTTCATGGGATATTTATTAAATATGGGATATGCTTAAGCAATTCAATGGATATTTATTTACTAAAGATGGGGTGTTTAAGCATTTTCATGAGGTTTGGTTAAAGATGGGTATTTATAAATTTTCAGTGGAAAATTGAATAAAAATGGGTATTTTAAGCACATTTTAAATTTTTTGCTTAAAGTTCATCAAGTCTCTCTTAAGTTGTATTATATTGGATATAATCTCTTCTCATTCTTTGGCCTTTACCCCTAACCTCTTTCAGATCTTTGTGTGTTTATTGTGTTATATTCTTTGTCCTTAACCTAACCTTTCAGATGTAGTTTGTTTTATTTAATTATGTTGGACATAATTATGCAATATATTATACTTAACCCAACATTACATATATAGTTTTTGTTTTGTGTAAGTGAATTCATACATTTTCTCCTCTTTGTATGTTGTGTTTAATATTTTATTCAAATCCACCTTCTCTCTTAACCTTCCTTTTCTTTCCTAATTTAATTCTCTGGTACCTAACTTGTTCTCCCTCTTTTACTTTGTTTCTCATACAAATTTCTTCTTCATTTTAGTAATAATTTAAGTATAAAAGAATTTAAAGAGACAGAGGCACTAAGACTTGAGACTGAGAGAGAAAGAAAGAAGAGAGACCGACTGAGAGAAAAGTGTCCTGGCCTGAGGGGGTTGGAGCCTCTGGAACTTAAACCTCCAAAGAGAGAGCTCTGGTTGTTGCACCAGATTGTTACTTGCATGCAGGCTGATAACGTCCCCCCAACCAATCTCTGCGGGAACAGACAACCGACCTCGGCAGCCACACTCCCACTACCGTCGGTCGACCAGCAATAGACACTGGAGTGCTTGAAATTTACTCAGGAGATCACCCTGTACACCACTTGATCAAGAAGAGGCGTTCAACATCACATATTAAGGGTTGCGGCTCCAACACTGGCCTCATTGTACACACCATACTTCAGCTGCCATCACTCCCCACTTTTTCCTTGTTTGGAATGATCTTTTCAATCACCCTTTTGCAAATTAGTATTTTCTGCCACCCTAACTCACTCTCCCTCTCTCTCTCTCTCTCTCTCTCTCTCTCTCTCTCTCTCTCTCTCTCTCTCTCTCTCTCTCTCTCTCTCTCTCTCCTGCTAACAATTCACATTTAATAAAAAAAACTTAAAAACAAATACATGACATGAAAACATTAAAATAGTATTATACAACATTTTAAGCTGTTACAACCTGGTAGCAATTCAATATCATACCCTGGCTTCATCAACCGTCCATATCAAGTGGCTGCTCAACTCTTGGCTTACCACTTACCTTTCCCCTCACTAAATGGGGTTTGCAATCTCGCCGCAACAGTATTGTACAATCAGCCCTAAAAGGACATAAAATTCAGCCTAGGCCTGAAACACCATAAACCTCTGCATTAATATTCCCCAACACAAGAAGAAATCAATCTCTCACCTTACACTGCGTCTTACACGCAAATAAGCATTCAATCACTTCCCTTATACATTCCTGTGTATCCACCGTAAACCTCTTTTCTGCTCCTAGAGGCTCACTATCATGTACATCTCTAAGTTCTCCAAAATATTCAACAAAACACTTCTGCAGTTCTCCCAAAACTGCTGCACAATGAAGTCCTCTTCAAACCCCAGTGATGCTTCCACACTGGTTCCACAGAGACACGAGAAACTCTTCTTCACTGCTCCTTTACACTGCTTGAGGTCAACTCCTCACTATGGAGTTCTGCTCTCCCACAGAATTCTGCATACACTTCTGCAGCCTCGAAGTTTCCTCCATTAACTTCTTCCCTGGCTTCGAAGTTCTTCCATCAACTCCTCCCCAAACAAACCTGCAATTCCATTGCCATGCCAATAAAAATGTTTCCCTACTAAAACATAATTAAATGTATTCACAGAAAAAAAACTCCTCCATCCGACATCTCTTTAAGCCTGAACGCGTCGCCGCGACGGCCGTCCCCTATTTTGGGCGAGTACATCTTCGACGTGTCCAGACATGCTGCTGGCCGCCGCCGCCAGCCGGGGGCTTCCCCCCCCCTTCATTCAGACACAAAGATAAACTAACACACTGTGACATAGACACAATGACAGTGACAAAGACTTTGCCAAAAAACAAAGACTGACAAGGAGAACCAAACGGTAAGACATTGAGACAGCCACACATACACTGATAAGAAGGAATTTGAATGAATTAAGAATGCATGTCAATACTAGATGTCGTTATTAGACTTTCCTATTAATTATTTGAAAGTAAGAGAAAATATAAAATAAGCAAAAATTAAGGGCGGGGGAGTGTTTGGTTAAGATGTGCCTGCAGTGTTGGATGGATAGTGTACAAAGTAAAAATATATGTGAATAAGGTTAGATAAGGGATGGTTGGGTTTTGTTTGGGTTATGTATGGGTTATGTTATGCTCAAACAACACTTTACCAAGAATATTAGAGATTAAAATCAGAACTAACAGAGGAAAATGGTAATAAGACTGGGCTAGAATAACAAAAAGATAGGTAAAATTGCTGAATTTGCATATACTCACACATAATGAGTATGTGTAAATGTTCAATATCAGCATGTTTTAGTGTTTTGCATATGTTTGTACATGTTTTATATATACAGAATGTTTGTATGTGTAGTGAAATGCCAGTGTAATTGTACATGTTTGTGCATGTTTTAATATGAGCAGTTGTATGTGTATTTGCAAGTTTGTGTAAGAATGTGTTTATTTTGTCAGAGATGTGGGAATTTGTATAAGTTTGTAAAAGTAATATGAAAGTGTTGGTGTGTGTAACTGTAAGTGTGAAAGAGTGTTATCTTGGTAAATATATAAAATGAAAGTTGATGCTTCACAGATGATAATATGCTGCTGAAAAAAGTTATGTCCATTAGGTGGGAGAGGTTAGGTAGGTTTGGGTTAGGTAGGTTAGGTTATGTAAGCTGGGTTAGGTAGGTTAGGTTGGGTAAGGAAAGTTTTGCTAACTTAGGTTTGTTAATTTATTTTAGTTTGATATAATACTTAAAATTGTTTGTAACTACATAAAGACATGTCCTAATAAGTTTAACAGAATGGTTGTTTAAAAATGTTACAGAAATATGCTGTAGAATAATTTATTTATAACGCAAATAATAAATATTACATATGACTTGAAAAAGTTTCCCTTGATTAATGAGGGAAGCGCCTTCTTAATTAAGATGTGATATGAAAAGATTGCCTAAGATGTTTGATGTAATGTCTTAGCATCCCGGAAAGAATCCTTAAATGCGTTAACATGTCCTAGAAAGTAATCTTGTTTTATTTAAATGTTTGAAGATGTTTAAGTGTTTAAATCCTTTGATGCACGAAGTTGTCTTAGAGAATATCTTCGATGTCTCTGAGTGTATCCTTGTTACATAAATACATTGCAGAGAGTGTCTTTTAAAACGTGAAGATGTCTCGGAGCGTACAATTGCTGCAGAAAGATGTTTCGGATAGTATTCTTGATGTCTTTGAGAGTTTCTTTTAATGGACGAAGATGTCTTGAAGAGCATCTTTTATGTCTCGAAGAATATACTTGATGTCTCGAAGAGTATCCTTGATGCCTCTGAAAGTATCCTTCCATACATAACGAGGACCTGGAGAGTGTCTTGGTGAATATCATTGACGCATCTGAGAGTACCCCTTGATGCGTAAAGATGTGTCAGAGAGTAACTTTTGTTTGAAAATATTATGAAGAAAGTTACCCTTGACTATTTTCTTACTCCGCGAAGCATAATATTAGTTAAGAAACGTTATGAAAGATTCCCTTGACTATTTTTGTTGAAAGAAGAAAAAACAAGAAACACAGAACACATGCTATAAATATTCGGAGAACAAGACAAGAGTAAGCAAAGATGTAACTGAAACAATTGCACATTTTGATTTAAAGAAATACAGAGAACATGTAACAGCAAGTGAAGAGTACAGAGAACATGTAACAGCATGTGAAGAGTACAGAGAACATGTAACAGCATGTGAAGAGTACAGAGAACATGTAACAGCATGTGAAGAGTACAGAGAACATGTAACAGCATGTGAAGAGTACAGAGAACATGTAACAGCATGTGAAGAGTACAGAGAACATGTAACAGCATGTGAAGAGTACAGAGAACATGTAACAGCAAGTGAAGAGTACAGAGAACATGTAACAGCATGTGAAGAGTACAGAGAACATGTAACAGCATGTGAAGAGTACAGAGAACATGTAACAGCATGTAAAGAGTACAGAGAACATGTGGAGAACACGCCGTAATATTTCTACCCCAAATGCCTCTGAGTAAGAATGCAAAGAGGGCTTAATAAATTATTTATTATTATTGTTACTTATGGTAAATATATCTTAAAAAATATAAATTGAAAGAGAGAGGAATTGAAGTGGTGAGATGCATTTTTTTTTATTAATACATGAGATACTAATAAAAGTGTAATTAAAATTACACTTTTTAATTTGCACAAATTTAATCTGCACAAATGCCCAAATGTAGGGCATTTGTGCAGCTACCCTAGATTATATGAAGTGGAGTAAAGTGTGTCAAAAAAGCTAACTTCGCAATGCTAAAAAAATCCCATCACACGGATGGTTAGTCATACAGAGGCATGTGATAGGTAGTCTGCACTGGTAGACTCCAGATGCATTTTGAGGATATCATCAACACAAGGGTGAGTAAGGCAGCAGTGGTAATACAAGTCCCCATCTCGCAGGATGGTTAGTCATACAGGGCCATATGTTTAGTAGCCTGCACTGGCAAATTTCGGGTACACTGTGAGGATATCTTCAAGAATATGAGAGTGAATAAAGTAATTGCAAAGCTCCAGGTACCTCATCCCAACTGGTCTGAAAGGTCTAATAACTGGGCATTCGGTGATGTAGTGCGGAGATCACGCCGCAGTTGCTGCTCACAGAGTTTGCATCTGGAGTGCTCAGGATTGGGAGATCCGTCACCTGTAGCCACCTGCGAGTAGGGAGGGTGTGAGGGAAAAANACTTTTAGTTTTCACACACAATATAACCTGAAAGCACTAAACAGTTCTTACTATGCTATGATTTAAACAGCTTTCATCTTTCATTTTATACCCGCGTTTTGGGTGAGGTGATATGTTACAACAGTTTTTAATGAGGTGAACAAAACTTTCAACAAAGGACAGAACACGAAAACAATGGATATTAACTGGATATTAACTGGTTACATTGAAGGTATGAATGGAAGTACCTGCAGAAGGGCCTATTGGCCCATATTCTTGATGCTTCTATATTGAGCGGGTCTTGAAGTGGGTAGAATATAGTTGTGCATTAATTGACTGTTGATTGCTGGTGTTGACTTCTTGATGTGTAGTGCCTCGCAGATGTCAAGCCGCCTGCTATCGCTGTACCTATCGATGATTTCTGTGTTATTTGTTAAGATTTCTCTGGTGATGGTTTGGTTGTGGGAAGAGAGTATATGTTCCTTATGGAGCCATGTTGCTTATGCATCGTTAAACGCCTGGAAAGAGATGTGTTGTCTTGCCTAATACTAGTTTTTTGAGGCTTACAATCCCCAAGAGGACATTTGAAGGCATAGACGACGTTTGTCTCTTTTCCACGTTCTGCTCCGTGTCTGGAGAGTTTTTCATTAGTAGGCTGGCTGTTTTTTTGGTTTTATAGTAAATCGTTAGTTGTATCTTCTGATTTTTGTCTGTAGGGATAACATTTCTATTAACAATATCTTTCAGGACCCTTTCCTCCGTTTTATGAGCGGTGGAGAAGAAGTTCCTGTAAAATAGTCTAATAGGGGGTATAGGTGTTGTTTCTTGGATATATATTAATATTATATATTATATATATATATATTATATATATATATATATATATATATATATATATATATATATATATATATATATCCCTCCCAGATTCTCTACCACCCTTCCTTTCCTCCTCCCATGCATCGCACGACCTCGTCAGTGATAAGAGATATCCTACCTGAAACCCTGAGTGATCAGCAGGAATACACGATCCTGCTTTCATTGAATGTTCAAATCAGTGGGATGCTCTTGTAGCCCCAGCACCATCATAGAACAAAAAAAAACATAAACAGTCCGGCTGGGACCACCCACTAGTGGAAAAAGTAGCTGATGCCATGCTCAGCGCCACACATCAGACAAGGAGAAAGCTCGCCTCAGAGCAGTGCTTGCCCCCCCCAAGCAGGAGACTTCCTCCTGACAGTATCCATGTCGGCAATGGGCACGCGCCTAGATCCAGAATCCCTTCGTATAGCAGTGGCCTTCCGCCTTGGTGCTCCAATTCACACTGAATAAAAGTGTATTTGCAACAGGGTGGAAGCAGACCGATATGGATTTCATGGGTTGTATTGCGGAAGCACAAAGGGCTGGCATGCAAGACACAATGAGGTCAATGACATCATCAAGAGAAGCCTCGTCTCAACTAGGTGCCAAGCAGAGAGTAAACCTCGCATCCTAGGGACCAAAACCCGGATTTCCCCGCACTACACCCTGATGGCATCACCATATTCTCCTGGCAGTGGGGGGGGGGTAAACAGTTGGTGTGGGACAACACATGTGCATCCACCCTGGCTGACACCTATGTACTCTTCGGTGCTGATCAAGCAGGTAGGGCGGCCAACCACAGGGAAACAGCAAAAAACTCAGGTACAGGCGACTGGAAGGTCAATACACCTTTGTTCCCATAGCGTCTGAGACGCATGGCCCCTGGGGAAAGAGTGCTATAGGATTTCTCAGGAATTTGGCTCCAGGCTCATTGACATAGTTGATTTGTAATATAATTTTATTGGAGATGTTGTGGTTTCTTTTCTAGGTTTAGAGCATGCAGTGCATGTTCATTGGAATACAGCGGGCATTCCCCCTCTGGATCGCTACACATGGGCTGGGTGTGGGGGCACCAACAACAGCAGCAGCTGTGTGTGGAGGCAGCAGCAGCAGCAGCAGCAGCAGCTGGGTGTGCAGGCACCAGCAGCTGTGTGTGGAGGCAACAGTAGCAGCAGCAGCTATATGTAGAGGCTGTCGGGAATCCGACACACAAATAGCATAGTCTCCCCTTTGTCAGTATTCCCTTCAGGATAGAAAATGAGAAATCCTGTGACGTCAGAGATAACTCGTATATTTGCAAAATATAATACTGTTTATACAACAGCCTTGCATCTACATTGAATAAAAAAGTACTCAATAAGACTGAATATAATTACTAACACCATAATATAGCTTGACTCCCTTGTTAACGTAAATTTAACTAAGAAGTGGAACCAAGAGTTCAGGGGCGTCGGAAGCTCACAGCGTCACTTACTGACGCTCCCTCACATACACAACAACAAACACGCTGGAGGTGCTCCCAAAGCTGAAACAAGACACCAATTTACGTGTCCAACCAGCAACACAGCCTCTCAACATCACAGCAACGAACGTATCCGTCTTACCAGTATTTGTAGATTATTAAGTGCACTTTTTAGTCACAATAGGTAATGGTTAGGATATATGGATAACACCCTACAAATGTGTACGTGTACCCATTTTACAGCCCTCACATTTCATGTTATACCTGTAATTGATATGTTTAGGGAACTTTGATTAATTCCTTGCATCCCATACAGGTAAATTGTGATTAGGAGCAGCAAGAAGCTGTGCAGACAGTTGGACCTTATACATATTTGCCTATAGCTGTTTGCCAACGCTTGTAGCCTCCACAGCCGCCATTACGTGGCACCCAGAGGCACAGGGCCACACCCATTTGATGCTACAATTACACAGCCTTAGCAGGGCCCATACAACAGGAACAGCTAAGCCCACTCTAGTTATTGTAGAAGTAGTATTCATAACTAGTAATAATTATTGAAATAATAGTAGATTAGACCACCATATGTGGTATGATATAAAATTAAACTTAGGTAAACAATTGGTAGTTTAAGAAGGAGCCATCTTAAAGTGGTTTAAGCTACAAATTGACCCCCCAATTATGAGAGATTAATTTCAGGCAGTTTCAACAAGTACATACAGTTCACTCAATAAATTTTTTTCTTACTAAGAATATAAATAAGTTAAACTTTATTTTATTGAAGTTAATTTAAAGGGAGATATACTGCTTGGAGTTTTCCCCACATTATATTTGGTCCTTCGAACCTAGATGATTATATCAGTTATCCAGTAGGTACATTGCACCTAGATATAAGATCCTGATATATAACATTAGTGCAATAATATATATACATTAATTATAGCAGGAAGACACTGCCATATATTTGCATTTTTCTAGCCTAACTTTTCAATCTCATAGCAAACAGAACTTACAACAAGCACTATTATTGTTCTGAGGCCTGTGCCAAAAGAACAATTGTGTTTTCATTACAAGAGGTTGATAAGATGCTACTTTACTTATAAGGTACTTATAAATGTTTTAGTAATTTTAAGTATATATATAAACATTACTTTAATATTGCACCAAACAACATTTACTGCATGCCATATTATTTACAGCAAGTTCATGCACAAGGGTAGGATATTTTAGGCTGGTGCTGTACAACAATCTAGTCTAATTTATTGTGCTAATCTGGTGTAAGGGTAAGAATTTACACTTGTCTAGAGTTGAACATATATTACAACCTAGCAAGTACATATTTTTATGCAGTATTCATGACAACCCAAGTTGTGTTGTCAACCTGATATTAATATAACTATATGTATAATTTAACTATAATCATTTCACCTTTGAGTGTCAACCTGTGTCTCTGTACCAACCAAGAGTGATAATGATGGGCTAACTTGCAGAATACCAGCATTGATACAGGCTTACCACTCAAATTATAGTGTGTATGATTATATAGTGTATTTTTTTTAAATGTTAAACAGCTCTAGTTCGGAAACTAGTTGCTCTACTAATTCAAGTGCCAGAAATAGTCAAAGTCCATATGACAAGCAAGTACTTCCAAGATGTCTACTATCAAAATTGAAAAATTAACCCTCACTAGCTTGAAGGGTCACTTAACAAGGCAGATTAACAAATGTGAAGACTTGAGTAACCAAACTCCAGTTAATTATGCAGCACTGGAAAACTATCTTAAGCTTACACGGAACAAATATGACCGTGTGTTGCAACAAATGATAGAATATCAAAATTTACTTAAGATTACCAGTATTGATGAAGATACAATGAACATTGTACTACAAGAACACTCTGATTATGAAGATGCAATGATTGCAAAGTTACAACACTATGACGATATAATAAACGCACATAAGGCCAATATAAATATTGCAGCAACAACTCCCCAGAACCAGACAGCACCAGAAGTCAAATTGCCATCACTCAGTCTCCCAACTTTTTCTGGTATGGAGGATGAGAGTTGGGACAGTTTCTGGAGCAAATTTATCGATTCTGTGGATTCTAATGCCAATGTACCAAAGACGACAACGTTTACATATTTACAGAGTGTCTTGAAGGATAAAGCGTTTCAGGTGGTCTGTAATCAGAATCACACAGATTACGATTATGACAATGCCGTACAACTCCTGAAGAACAATTATGCAAAACCAGAAAGGACTATCAGAATTCTAACCAAGAAGCTGTTAGATATTAAACCTCCAAATAATACAGCAAGCTCACTCCAAGCCTTTAGATTGGAGCTTGAGCCTTTACTCAAGGCACTTAAAAATAAAGTGGACTTGGATGCGTCAGACTGGATAATCCAAGTCCATATGACACGCAAATTACCCAGGGACATACTGGATAAGCTGTTTGTGTTATATGGTAAGTCATCTTCAACAGAAACGGAGATTACAAAAGGGTTACAAACCATCATAGAACGAGAAAGAGTTAACCCAGATGGAAAAGCGACATCTAAACCTTCGTCTACTACTAATAGTAAACAACAGAGTACAAACAGTACTCCAAACAAATCTAAGACAACTTTTCCCTCCCCAAAGTGGAAACAAGGCAGTGTGGGCACATATGCAGTTGGACCCTCCAAACCTACAGTTAACGCGTCACCCAAATCGGTGACTCCTCAAGATACTGTTAACGTCTGGAGACCATGTGTGTTTTGTGAACAACCACATTCCCTGTACAATTGCAGACGTTACCCCGATCGTGCAACACGCATAAAACGACTCAAGGAGTTACATAGATGTACCAAGTGAATAAGGGAACTTCATCCCGACATCTGTACAACTCCAATACGCACCTGCAATATTTTTTGCCATAAGGGTCAACACCATACAGCACTTTGTGGGGACTCAAGTACCAAGTCTGCCAAACCACACGAGGAGGAAGGAACTTCCACTTCAGTACAGCTTTGTACCGGGCTACCTGACATAAGTGTCTTCTCAACAAGGTCTAAACATAAATCAGCTCTACCTACTGCACGATTGATCATTAGAAATGGAGAGATCAAAGCCACGGTACGTGGATTATTTGATCAAGGATCCCAATTGACCTTTATATCCAAGGAGTTGGTAGATGCACTGAAACTTACACCTGTAAAGGAGACACGAATAAACATAGCAGGATTCCTGACTGACTCAGGAGCCTGAATCTTCAAGGTAGTACAACCCAAAGTACGATTAGGAGGTTACGAACGAAAGGTACAAGCTCTAGTAGTAGATAGATTCCCAACAGATCTGTATGTATATGGTCTGGGGACAACAGCCAAATTCCTGACAAAAAAGGGAGTTCATTTGGCTGATAAAATCACATCGGAAAACCTTTCCAATATTGGAATCCTTATGGGATCAGATATGTACCATAAGTTTATCAAAGGAAAGGAAGGCAAACATGGTATGAACGTGTTACCATCTGCCGGTGGCTATTTGCTAACAGGCCCAGTATTACTGTTAAAACAACCCGCACCTGTAGACCACCAACATGCCAACCCAGTAATGGTTGCATGACTAGGAGACCAGTCTCCACTGCAACTCAGAGACATGTCCGAGGAAGAGCTTGATCCCCCTGTACATAAGTTATGGGACCTGGCAACTCTCGGCATTGTCCCTGAACAACCTAGCCCAGATGGTGACTGGACTTACAAACAATACCTGGACTCAGTTATCTACAAAGATAATCAATACTGGGTCAGGTTACCATGGAAGCTGAATCACCCTCAGCTATCCGTCAACCATTTTATGGCACAAAACCAATTGAGATCACAGGTGATGCGCTTACAAAGACAGCCTGAGAACTTGAAGTTGCACCATGAAATAATACAAAAGCAACTCGATGACAAATTTATCGAAGTTGTTACAAATGATAACCCAAAGGAAGGGCACTACCTGCCTCACCATCCTGTGCAGAAAAATTCTGCAACTACCCCATTATGGATAGTATTCAATTGCAGTGCTAAAACGAGGCCGAGTAGTGTTTCGTTAAACGACTGCCTTCAAACTGGCCCTAGCCTAACACAAAGGCTTTACAACGTGCTGTTAAAGTTCCGAATTGGGACTTATGCATATACGGCCGACATCAGCAAGGCATTCCTTAGGGTAGGTCTTCAAGAAGAAGACCGGAACTACACAAAGTTCCTATGGATTAAGGATCCTAACGATCCGAACAGTGAATTAATCACTTACCAGTTTGCGTCCGTATTGTTTGGCGCCACGTCCTCACCTTTTCTGCTCCAAGCTACCTTGGATACGCACTTGAAGAAGTCCAATAGCCCGAACAAGACGGAAATTAGCAAAAACCTGAATGTGGATAATTTTCAAGGAACAACCAACAGTGAAAGTAAACTGTTGGACATATACCATGAGGCCAATCGAGAATTAATGGGAGCCAATATGCCTCTCCAGTCTTGGGTCTCTAACAATGACAAATTAAATCAACTGATCGCAACTGAATTTCCCGACTACCAGGTACCCGAGATGACAAAGGTACTAGGTGTCGAATGGAACACGACAACTGATCAGTTGACAATCAAGTCGGTGGAGCCAAATACCACTAACTTAACAATGAGAAAATTACTATCACAAGTCAGCAAACCCTTCGACCCATTAGGACTATTAAGTCCAATCCTAATTAATGGGAAGTTGATAATACAGGAATGTTGGCAACAAAAGATAGGCTGGGATGATCTTCTGACACCTGCCTTACAAGAAAAATGGCAAGGGTTAGTAAAAGATTTAAGTACCCTAGAGTCTGTCAAGTTCCCTAGGAACACAGTAGTAAATGAAAAGGAACCAATTAAGCTACATGTATTTTGTGATGCCTCAGGAAGGGCTAATGGCACAGTAGCTTACCTATTCTCAAATGGGCAAGCGAATTTGCTCACATCAAAGGCCAGAGTGGCACCTTTAAAGAAAAGATCACTGCCGCAACTGGAATTAACAGCCTTACTGCTAGGTGTAAGATTGGCTCATTATCTGATCAAGGCCTTAAGCCACATCCACTTTAAAGAAACAGTAGTATGATCAGATAATGAGGCAGTGCTACAGTGGGTTAAGAACAATAACAGTAAGAATCCTTACGTGAGTAACCGCGTTGTGTGAGTAACCTTCATGTGCCCTCTCCCCATGGACCCAGAGTCTCAGATCCTATTGGAACGAAGTTTACCAGTAATCTATTTCCCTATACTTGGTTAATTTGTCTCTTCCTCTGTGTGTCTCTGCGGCTCCTGCTTGGCCGACAGAGTGGTCAATGTATGTGGTTGCCAGGGTGAATATGCAAGTGTAGTCAGATGCCAACTGTCTGCCACCCTTCCAAGGGCGTAGTTTGATTCCATCTGGTCGGCCGGCAAAGATAGTAGAGTTACAGTTTAATAGTGCGGGGCTCTCTCTCTAAGAGAGCTGAGGACACTGGGCAGAGGCAAGACTCCTTTTAATGATGTCATTGACATTATCAAGCGACTGCAATACGGAGCTCCTGCAGATCAAGACGTGGGCCTGTCGCAGACAAATGGACTGCCAAAAGGAAGTCCCCCTTCATGGAAGTTTGCACGGCTATGAGGCATGCACGATCACTGGGGGGGTTGTTGCTGCCTCCAGCAAAGCTTTGGCTTCTTTGTCTACGATGGGTCTATCCCAGCTGAATTGTTTCTTTGTTTTTAACATGGTTGTTTTGAGTGCTGGGTCTGCCAATGCTGCGACACAAAACCCCATTTTGAGTCACATTCCGTGTAGTGGGAGTCCTGTATCCCTGCTAAGTCACACAGGTTGTCAGGTAGACTTTACTTAACCAGGTCATCTGATGCTGAGGAGGAAGACAGGAAGGCTGGTACAGCAATTTGGATGACAGTGCGGACACCCAAGCCGTCGACCCTGACAGGAGAGTGGCATGTTTTCACTGGCATTCATTGAGGAAGAGGTTGACAACTTTTTCTAGCATGGTCTTTAGTAATAGGTCATACTCTTCAAGCTTTGGGCTGTTGTAGGATGGGGCGCACCTCAGAAAGTAGGTTAGCCTTGGAAGGGATAGGCATTTAGTGAGCAAATAAAAAGCATCGTGGGTACTGAAATCACCTATACTGTTTTCCATCCTCTTGAGGTCTGTGATTTTCTTATCAAGGATCTCCTCAATGGGGTTAGACCCGAGGGGGGGGGTTCCAAGGAGAGTTCTGTTTTCAGCCCTAATGACATGGGCTCCGGGCAAGGCAGACCTTGTTTTAGCTATGATGTCTGGGTTGGAGAAGACTACTTCACACTTGAAAGGGTTCAGGAAGAGACCCAGGCTTACTTCTTGCTCCTTTATTTTTCTGATGTCTTCCAAGAAGTGGTCTACGGGGCCAGCTATAGCTCCATCATTCAAAAACCAGATGTTGAACTCGCTAGACAAGCTTTCAGTGATTTATTTTTAGACTAAGCAGAAAAAAAGAGGAACTAGGGGATCACCTTGCTGAACACCTTCACATGATCTGATTTCGTGTTCCCCAAAGAACAGTCTTGACTCACCACTGTAACACGATAGTATGAACGGGTAGAGCGACCGGAAATAACGAAGTACGGCACAGAGCACTGCATCTCTTCTGACCATGTTAAAGGCATTCCATTTTGAGCAGGGTCTTTTCGTCAGAAATGTTGGTAATGTATGATCGTGCTGATGCTTCACAGCCATAGGGGATCCCAAATCCTAGTTGAATTGGTTTCAGCAATTCAGCCTCTTGCTGGCTGACAATTCTAGTGGCAGCCTTAGCAACCAGGCGTTGGAGAGAATTTTCAACAGCAATTGGCCTGATCTTCTGCCAAGTCGTTGCCCAGGAGAAGTTGAACTCCTGACATGGCAAAAGGCTTTTCCAGGCTGGCGACTTTGACTTCACCTTGCATAAACGGACAATCCAGGCGGACTCGGGCAAGTGGATATGGAGCAGTGGCAGTTAGGTCCGCGATGAGACAGTTTCTCCCGTGTAGGTGACGTTAGGTACAGCTGACTTCAGAAAAATAGATTATAGAGCAGCTGTGTCCCTCAAGATCTTCACTTTGAACCTTTCCTTCGAATCTTTACGTCTGGCAGAGACTGTTCCAAAGTACAAGTGTCTGTTTAAGAGAGAAAGATCAGTGGAAGAAACAAAAATATTCATTACAGGCTTAGGACTCTTATGAATTTTAGGTGATTTGGGCTTATTTTCACTGCTGACCTTACAGTGAGGATTGGTTCACTTTTCTATGGTATGCCCATAGTCTTTGCAATAATTGCAATATAACGAGGAGTTCACATTACTGGTACTCACTTTTTCAGGACTAAACCAGGAGGTCTTACTAGATGGGGTGTCGATGGTACTCTGTGAATAAGGCTGTAGGAGTCAACCAATTGAGCACATCTGGTAAGATCGCTTGCTTCCTTGTCGGCTAGGTTGAGACGTGTTGAATTAGGTACACGCCTAAGGAATTCTTCCACCAGGATGAGGTTAACGAGACCAGTAAAGATGGAGACTTGTGCGGCTTCCAGCCACTTCATAAATATAGATTTTTGTTATTTGCACACTCTAGGTAAATGGTAGCATTTACTTTAAGATAATCCCAGAACTTACGTCTGTAGGTCTCGATGGAGAGGAGGTAGGCATCGAGCACTGCTTGCTTCAGTACCTTGTAGTCGGTTTCAGACGCTATAATACTGAGAATCACTGCAGCTCTACCTGTTAAATGAAACCTGAGAAGCACAGACCACTGATCCTGAGGCCAACTAAGCAGGTTAGCCAGAGCCTCAAATGAAGTAAAAAAAATCTACTTCTGCCTCAACAAAAGATGGCATCAACGTAATTGCATGTGAAAGGATAAAATGTACCGGAAGGTTAGCTTCAGCTTGTTGGCGCCGAGTGTGGTGTGTAGTTTCCAAGGCGAGTTCTCTCCTACAGTTGTCTAGAGTCAGGGCGGCTTGTTTCTTCTCGTGTTCACTTTGTATCTCTAGCTCGTGTTCTTTTAACTCGAGCAGTTCCTGTTCACGCTTTCGTTGGAATTCAACCTGCTCACGTTGTAGGGCAGCTTGTTCTTTCTCACGCTAACGTTGTAGGGCAGCTTGTTCTTTCTCACGCTCACGTTGTAGGGCAGCTTGTTCTTTCTCACGCTCACGTTGTAGGGCAGCTTGTTCTTTGTCACGCTAACGTGTAGGCAGCTTGTTCTTTCTCACGCTCACGTTGTAGGGCAGCTTGTTCTTTCTCACGCTCACGTTGTAGGGCAGCTTGTTCTTTTCACGCAACGTTTAGGGCAGCTTGTTCTTTCTCACGCTAACGTTGTAGGGCAGCTTGTTCTTTCTCACGCTCACGTTGTAGGGCAGCTTGTTCTTTCTCACGCTCACGTTGTAGGGCAGCTTGTTCTTTCTCACGCTCACGTTGTAGGGCAGCTTCTTTTTCAGCGAGCTTAAGTTGAAGTTCAGCTTCCCGTTCTTCCTCTGGAGAACTTCCTTTTCAAATGCAGCTTGTTCTTTCAGACGTTCACGTTCGGCGTTAGCGAATTCTAATTTCAATTTCATGGCTGCCAAGGCACTCTTATCTGCAATTAAGTATTGTTCATGAGACTCAGATGTAATGATATCATTATCTAACAGATAATCCAAAATGAGATTGTGTAAATGAGTTTTAGTGTCTCCATGTGGGGGCCATAAGGTTGTACTCATTTACTAGAGTCAGCATCTCCGCCTTGGTGGAACGATGTAGTGTGCCCACTTCATCGTTTGGATTCTGCCTAAATGTTGAAAGACGAAGCATGGTGAATGATAGCAAATATATGTAAGAGAATACCCAGGTGGATGTATCAAAATATGAAATGTCAGAGTAACAGGATGACGTGGCAACAATAAACTATCCTGTTTAAACTTAATAGTCAAGGTTACAATTAACTTTAATAAGTGATAAAAAAAATAAACTAAGTGTTTCAAGGTCGTAGGGAATCTTGTACCTGGTACTCTATATGACGAGGATAAGGGCAAGAGGGATCCTACTTTAATTGTGAGACAATTGTCTCGAAGGTAGTCCAAAAAATGTAGGGATCTCTTACCTTGTCTCTAAATGACGAGAGCAAAGGTAAGAGGTTTCCTAATAAAACTAGATAGTTTTTACAGAATTAACAATCTTTGTGCTCTGGAAAAGAATGTTAACTCCCTACCTGTGTAAATACCATATCTCTGACCGACACGTAGAGGTGCGAAATGTCTATTAATGACGAGAACTGCTTGTAGGGGTCCCAACCTTACAGCATAGTCTGTGCGAGAGGAACTTTGGCCCTCTATATTCTCCTACGTTTGGGCTGCTAAGATGTGGATGTACTTGACCCGGAGACAGACCAAAGTACCAGGGTACCAAAGGAGGTGATCTGCCTGAATGAGAA
>WNGS01162282.1:72459-89402 GCA_020271785.1 Procambarus virginalis
TGTGTTTGTTGTGTGTGTGTGTGTGTGTGTGTGTGTGTGTGTGTGTGTGTGTGTGTGTGTGTGTGTGTGTTATGTGTGTGTGTGTGTGTGTGTGTGTGTGTGGTGTGTGTGTGTGTGTGTGTGTGTGTTGTGTGTGTGTGTGTGTGTGTGTGTGTGTGTGTGTGTGTGTGTGTGTGTGTGTGTACTTACCTATCTGTACTTACCTATCTGTGCTTGCAGGATCGAGCATTGTCTCTTGGATCCCGCCTTTCCAGCTATCGGTTGTTTACAGCAATGACTCCTGTCCCATTTCCCTATCATACCTAGTCTTAAAAGTATGAATAGTATTTGCTTCCACAACCTGTTCCCCAAGTGCATTCCATTTTTCCACTACTCTCACGCTAAAAGAAAACTTCCTAACATCTCTGTGACTCATCT
Organism: Procambarus virginalis; assembly: GCA_020271785.1. NCBI lineage: Eukaryota > Metazoa > Arthropoda > Malacostraca > Decapoda > Cambaridae > Procambarus > Procambarus virginalis. Next base: position 72,877 of record WNGS01162282.1, read on the forward strand.
GAGTTTCCAGTTTCCACCCATGTCCCCTCGTTCTGTTATTATTACGTGTGAACATTTCATCTATTTCCACTTTGTCAATTCCCCTGAGTATTTTATATGTCCCTATCATATCTCCTCTCTCCCTTCTTTTCTCTAGTGTCGTAAGGTTCAGTTCCTTCAGTCGCTCTTCATATCCCTTCCCTCGTAACTCTGGGACAAGCCTCGTCGCAAACCTCTGAACCTTCTCCAGTTTCCTTATGTGTTTCTTCAGGTGGGGGCTCCATGATGGCGCTGCATACTCTAAGACGGGTCTCACGTATGCAGTGTAAAGCGCCCTAAAAGCCTCCTCATTTAGGTTTCTGAATGAAGTTCTAATTTTCGCCAGTGTAGAGTACGCTGCTGTCGTTATCCTATTTATATGTGCCTCAGGAGTTAGATTAGGTGTCACATCCACTCCCAGATCTCTTTCTCGAATCGTTACAGGTAGGCTGTTCCCCTTCATTGTCTACTGTCCCTTTGGTCTCCTATCACCTGATCCCATTTCCATAACTTTACATTTACTGGTGTTAAACTCCAGTAGCCATTTCCCTGACCATCTCTGCAACCTGTTTAAGTCCTCTTGGAGGATCCTACAATCCTCGTCTGTCACAACTCTTCTCATTAATTTTGCGTCATCCGCAAACATTGACATGTATGACTCCACTCCTGTAAACATGTCATTTACGTAAATTAGAAAGAGGATTGGTCCCAGCACCGATCCTTGAGGTACTCCACTTGTTACTGTTCTCCAGTCCGACTTCTCGCCCCTTACCATTACTCTCTGGCTCCTTCCTGTTAGGTAGTTCTTCACCCATTCTAGGGCCTTTCCGCTTACTCCTGCCTGCCTCTCAAGTTTGTATAGCAGTCTCATGTGCGGTACTGTATCAAAGGCCTTTTGGCAGTCAAGAAATATGCAGTCTGCCCAGCCTTCTCTGTCCTGCCTTATCCTTGTTACTTTATCATAGAATTCTAAAAGGTTTGTTAGGCATGATTTCCCTGTCCAGAAACCATGTTGGTGCTTGTTTACAAACCCAATGCTCTCCAGGTGCTCAACAAGTCTTAGCCTAATTATTCTTTCAAGTATTTTGCAGGGGATGCTTGTCAATGATACGGGTCTGTGTGTGTGTGTGTGTGTGTGAGTGTGTGTGTGTGTGTGTGTATTCACCTAGTTGTACTTACCTAGTTATGCTTGTGGGGGTTGAGCTCTGGCTCTTCGGTTCCGCCTCTCAAGCGTCAATCAACTGATGTACAGATTCCTGAGCCTAATGGGCTCCATCGTATCCACATTTGAAATTGTATATGGAGTCAACTCCACCACATCACTGCCTAATGCATTCCACTTGTTAACTACTCTGACACTGAAAAAGTTCTTTCTAACATCCCTGTAATTCATTTGGATACTCAGTCTCCACCTGTGTCCCCTTGTTCGCTTACCACCCGTGTTAACATTTTATTCTTATCTAGCCCTGTCAATTCCTTTGAGAATTTTGTAGGTAGTGATCATGTCTCCTCTTACCTTTCTGTTTTCCAGTGTCGTGAGGTGCATTTCACGCAGCCTTTCCTCGTAACTCATGCCTCTTAGTTCTGGGGCTAGCCTAGTGGCATACCTCAGAACTTTTTCCAGCTTCGTCTTGTGCTTGACAAGGTACGGGCTCCATGTGTGTGTGTGTGTGTGTGTGTGTGTGTGTGTGTGTGTGTGTGTGTGTGTGTGTGTGTGTGTGTGTGTGTGTGTGTGTGTGTACTCACCTAATTGTGCTTGCGGGGGTTGAGCTTTGGCTCTTTGGTCCCGCCTCTCAACTGTCAATCAACAGGTGTACAGATTCCTGAGCCTACTGGGCTCTATCATATCTACACTTGAAACTGTGTATGGAGTCAGCCTCCATCACATCACTGCCTAATGCATTCCATTTATTAACTACTCTGACACTGAAAAAATTCTTTCTAACGTCTCTGTGGCTCATCTGGGTACTAAGTTTCCACCTGTGTCCCCTTGTTCGTGTCCCACCCGTGGTGAAGAGTTTGTCTTTGTCCGCCCTGTCAATTCCCCTGAGAATTTTGTAGGTGGTTATCATGTCTCCCCTTACTCTTCTGTTTTCCAGGGATGTGAGGTTCAGCTCGTTTAGCCTTTCCTCGTAGCTCAATCCTCTCAGTTCCGGGACGAGTCTGGTGGCATACCGCTGAATCTTCTCTAACTTTGTCTTGTGTTTAACTAGGTATGGACTCCAGGCTGGAGCTGCATACTCCAGGATTGGTCTTACATAAGTGGTATACAGGGTTCTGAAAGATTCCTTACACAAATTTCTAAAGGCAGTTCTTATGTTGGCAAGTCTAGCATATGCCGCTGATGATATTCTTTTGATGTGGGCTTCTGGGGACAGGTTCGGTGTGATATCAACCCCCAGATCTTTCTCTCTATTTGACTCTTGCAGGATTTCCCCTCCCAAATGATACCTTGTGTTCAGCCTCCTGCTCCCTTCTCCTAATTTCATCACCTTACACTTTCCCGAGTTGAACTTTAGCAGCCATTTTCTAGACCATTCCTCCAGTTTATCCAGGTCATCCTGTAGTCTCTGTCTATCTTCATCCGTCTTGATTCTTCTCATAATTTTTGCATCATCAGCAAACATTGAGAGGAATGAGTCTATACCCTCCGGAAGATCGTTCACATATATTAGAAACAGGATGGGTCCAAGTACTGAGCCCTGTGGGACTCCGCTGGTGACATCTCGCCACTCTGATGTCTCCCCCCTCACCGTTACTCGCTGTTTCCTGTTGCTTAAGTACTCCCTTATCCACTGGAGCACCTTCCCTTTTACTCCTGCCTGTTGCTCTAACTTTTTTAACAGCCTTTTGTGCGGTACTGTGTCAAAGGCTTTTTGGCAATCCAGGAAAATGCAGTCGGCCCACCCTTCTCTTTCCTGCCTAATTTTTGTTGCTTGGTCATAAAATTCTATTAAACCTGTGAGGCACGATTTACCATCCCTGAACCCATGTTGGTGGTGCGTTACAAAGTTATTTCCTCTAGATGCTCTACGAGCCTTTTCCTCACGATCTTCTCCATTACCTTGCATGGTATACAAGTTAAGGAAACTGGCCTGTAATTCATGCCTCTTGCCTGTCACCCTTTTTGTATATGGGACCACGTTAGCTGTCTTCCAACTTTCTGGTAAGTCTCCTGTTTCCAGTGACCTTTATACACCATAGAGAGGTGGCACACTTAGTGCTTCTGCACCTTCTTTAGTATCCATGGTGAGATTCTGTCAGGCCCAACAGCCTTTGTCACATCCAGCTCCAGCAGACACCTTTTGACCTCATCACTGGTGAGTCAAATTCCTCCAAGGTTGCTTGGTTTGCCACCTCCTCATTTAGTGCAGGGGCTTCTCCTTGTTCTATTGTGAGACCTCCTGGAATCTCTTGTTGAGTTTCTTCACACACCTCCTTGTCATTCTCTGTGTATCTGTTCTCCGCTTTTCGCAGCTTCATCATGTTCTTTCACTGCTGTTTTCCTCCTGATGTGGCTGTGGAGCAGCTTTGGTTGGGTCTTGGCTTTACTCGCGATGTCATTTTCAAACTGTCTCTCTGCTTCTCTCCTCACTCTGAGGTACTCATTTCTGGCCCTCGGTATCTCCTCCCTGCTCTCTGGTGTTCTGTTTATTTCTGTAATTTCTCCCTGTTCTTTTTACTCTCAGTTGCTTCGCTACCTTGCATTCCTGGTTGAACCATGGTTTTTCTGTTTTTTCGTTTTTCTCCTTTTGGACCGGGATAAACCTGTCTGCAGCTTCCTGGCACTTCTGGTGACAAAATCCATCATGACTGCACATTCTTGTCTCTAATTCTGTTTCCCATGGTATTCCTCTGAGGAAGCTCCTCATCTCTTCATATTTTCCTCTTCGGTAATTCAGTCTTTTTTCCTCCACTCCCATCCTTGGATAGGTTTATCCCTACCTCCACCAAGTACTCAAAAGGTCAGTACACTGTGGTCACTCATTCCTATGGGGCTTCCCTTTGACTTCCCTTATTTCTGACTCATTCATGGNCAACTACAGAGTAATTAATTTGTGTCCTGTCAAATTTACGTGAAAAATAATAAACAGGATGTTCTAACCCATCTGGTCCTACTTGAACAAAACAGCACCTGCTCCTAATCTGAGGCGTCTATGTGAAGAATAAAAGGTTTATCATACTGTGGACTAGCTAACACAGGTGAAGTAGAGAGAATTCCTTTCAACTTCTGAAAAAGAGTTCTGACACTCCTGCGTCCACTTAAATTTACCTGTTTCCTTAAAAGATTTGTTATGGGTGCAGCAACAATAGAAAAGTTTTTACAATACCTCCTATAATACGCACATTCCAATAAATCTTTGCACAGACTTCTTGTTGGTTAGGACTGGGTACTCCACAATTGCCTGAATCTTATCGTGCAATGGGACTATCCTTCCTTGTCCAACCTCATGTCCTAAATACACTATAGTTCCTTTAGCCCAACTACATTTCTTCATATTGACAGTCAAATTAGCATGTTGCAATATACAGAACAATTTCTTTAAACTAGACATATGATCTACCAATTCTTACTAAAAATCACAATGTCATCCAAATATGCCCTACAGTCTGGCACATCCTTCAACAAAAAATTCATTAATTTCTGAAACGTGGCTGGAGCATTCCTTAACCCAAACGGCATTACATTAAACTCGTAAGCTCCATCAGGAGTGATAAATGCTGTCACTTCCCTGGCAAAATCCGTAAGAGGTATCTGATGATAACCCTTAGATAAGTCTAATTTAGATACAAAGTTGGCATGACCTATAGTATCAACACATTCTTCTAATAAAGGTAAAGGATAGACATCAACTACAGTTACCTGGTTGAGTTTTCTATAATCCACTACTAATCTCCACTTGTCTTCCGGTTTTGGTACTAAGAGGCATGGCGAACTCCAGGAACTCTGACTGGGTCTGATGAACCCATGTCGAAGAAGATAATCAACCTCCTCCTGGATGATACGACGTTCTCGGGTGTCACTCGATAAGGGTGCAACCGAATTGGAGTCACATTTGTCAGGGTGATATCGTGAGTAATGAGAGAAGTTTGAGTGGGGACCTCCCCAAACAAGCTAGAAGACACCTCCAAAAGGTTCTGGAACTCTGCTCTCTCCTCCTCCTGCAAATGCTCAATTCTTCCCGGAACTACTGGAATTAGACAAATAAGCATTACTAACTTCCTCAGCCACACTCGATTCTTCAGGAATTTCCTTCTCAGCAACACAACAAGCCACAATACTAGGCCCACAATAAGCCTTCAATCGGTTACATGTACACTCATAGTCTGTCGTTTCTGCTTGGGATGGCAGACTTTGTAAGTAACCTCCCCAAGACGTTTGACTACTTGATACGGTCCTGCGAATTTATTAGACATAGACGTACCCATACGAGGCTTCAAGACCAATACCATATCTCCTGGCTCAAAAACTCTGAGTTTGGCCTTGAACCTCTGGTCATGCTTCCGCTTCATTTCCTGTTGTTGTTCACCTAGATGTCGTAAGGCCAACTCCCTCGTTCTGGACAACTTTCTCTTGACATCCGTCAGGTAACGCTCACTCTGCCTGGCTGTAACATCTATAATTTTTCATATAACATCTTTAAAGGTCCTCTCACCTGATGTCCGAATACAAGCTCGAATGGAGAACAGCCTAGTGCACTGTGCAATCCATCTCTAGCCGCAAATAACACAAATGGCAGATTATCATCCCAATGTCTGGGTGAATCTTCCCCAGTTGCCTTCAACATTTTCTTGAGAGTTTGGTGGAACCGCTCGATTCCCCCTGACTCTGAGGATGGTAAGGACTTGAAAAATTGTGTTTTATACCAAACATGCTACAGAAATTTTTAAAAGTGGTGGAACAAAAATTACTCCCATTATCAGTTTGAATTACACGGGGCATACCAAATAATGAGAAGAATCGTTTCAACTGCCGTATAATGGTAGAAGCTCTAATATTACGTAAAGCATACGCTTCAGGGAACCTGGTGGTCATACATAAAATTGTAAAATACATATTTCCGGATTTGGTACGGGGTAAAGGTCCGACACAATCCAGTACCACATGAGTAAAAGGCTCTTCTGGCACTACAATAGGGTATAATGGTGCTCGTGGCACAGTCTGATTTGGCTTACCAACAGTTTGACACACAACACAGTTGTGGCAATATCTGACCACATCTTTTTTAAGTTTAGGCCAATAAAAAAGTTTACAGATCTTATGATACATACTGGTAATGCCTTGATGGCCTCCCATCAGGTCATCATGAGCAGCTTGCAATACTTGCTCCCTATACTCTGTTGGCACAACGAGCTGGGTTTTAAACTCACAATCCTCTGATGAGGGAGTTCCTGATGGTCTCCATCTTCTCATCAGACATTGATCCTTGAAATAACAACCCGTACTCTCCTCCAAAGTATCAATGGAGTCGGCTGCTTCTGCATAACACTCAGCTAGACTGGGATCAGTACTCTGTAACTTACGCAAGGTCTCGAACTCTCCAACTGGAGCGAGCGGGCGAGGAAGTGGTACCTGGGCCACATCTTCCAGACCATCTGGGTCAGAATAAATTAGGGCTTTGGCACCGGTCTCACTCTCGTCATCCATGTGAGCTATAAATGTATCTTCAAGGTCCACCTCCACCTCCCTGTCTGAAGGGGTCCTGGCCTCTAGAACATCCACCTGGTAGTAGCAGGACTTACCACATTCTGCTTACCCATGGATCTGGTCACAACACAGGCTGGATAAATGACACCATCATCCTCATCTGGTTGAGCCAGTACTGCATTAGGTTTAGTATATAACAGGACAATCGGTCCCAAAATTGACACTTGTCAAAATCATTACCTACAATTATATCAATCCCAGGAATGGGCAACTGCTCACTGACTGCTACAGTGCACCAACCTGGTGTAATAGAAGAATTCAGGTTAACCTTAATTAGTGGTACACTCTGGATATGCCCTCCAAGTCCCTGCAATAACACTACCTCTCCAGTGTCTTCTGTGCTAACATCAGTAAGAACACGGCGAGAAATTACAGACTGGGAAGCACCAGTGTCTCTTAACAACTGAACTGGTTTCCAGGTTCCACTAGTACATAATAGGGTTCCCGAATGTAGGTATGGATCAAAATTAGTCATCCACTTGGGCATGACTGAAGCAACATTGGCATTATGCTTTGCAAACCCCTACTCATAATTAGACCAGTTGGTCTCAACTCTGGGTGCAAAGCATAACATGAATTTACCACATGACCTCTTCTCCTGCAATGCGTGCAATACCTGCTAGTGGTCGGAATAGCCGTACCCACTGCAGGCTTATTCACTACATAATTGCGGTTGACAACCCTGTCGGTTGTTTCTCAAATTTAGGCTTTACAGGAGAAGGGTTAAGGGGAGAAGGTGAAGTAGCTGGTCGAGTCTGGAAATCATAATGATTAGTTTAGCCTTGAAATGATTAAGGGGTGCTCTAAAAGGCACTTTAGTAAGTAGTTCATGCTCATCAGTTAGCTTGGCTAATTTATTAAGATCAGTGGTTTGTTTATTTTCAGCCATAAACAAAGCTAATTTCTCTGGTAGACATCCCACTACTTCCTCAAGTACTATGAGGTCTCTCAAAGTCTCAAACTCTGTAATCTTAAGTGCTTTTAACCATCTGTTAAAGTGATTTAATTTTACTCTTACAAAGTCAGAAATAGTCTGGTTATGTGCTCTTTTAAACTTCTGAATTTTATTCTATGTGCCTCTGGGATCTGCTGGTAGGCATTTAAAATACTTTGCTGAACAAATGTAAAATCGAAAGAAGTCTCAATAGGCAAAGAAGCAAATACCTCTTGAGCTTTACCCTTAAATTGTCCTTGTAAAATGCTAACCCATTGATCAAAAGGCCAGTTCATGCTGACGGCTAATTTCTCAAAATGCAAGAAAAATATTTCTGGATCTTCTTCATTAAACTTAGGCAAATCTACATGTTTACTGTACTTAGAAAAACTATTTGTACTTTCTGGATTATTACTAGTGTTACCCAAACCTGCCGCAATCCTCTGCTGTTCCAATCTGTTATTTTCAGCCATATTCTGCCGAATTTCTAACTGTTTAGCTTGTTGCTTGGCTAGTTGTAACTGAGCGTCCAACCTTTCCTTATCTGCTTCTAGCCTAGCCATTTCTAATTTAGTCTCCATCTCCAACTTTAAGATTGCCACCTGGTCACTTGACTCTTCTTCCAACTCTTCCAAACTCTCCTCGTCAAGTCTCTCTTCCTCCACCAAGTGTGTGACAATAACTCTTAACACTTGAGCTTTCAACATTTTTCTGGAAACTTCCATTTTCAATTTATCAGCCAGCAATAACAAATCAGACTTCGTTAAGTCTTTAATTTTACCAAGATGTGGCTGCTCTACCAGCTCAACAACCTGATCCTCCATGGTTGGCAAAATAATCACAACTTACTTTGAACAACACTGAAATATATGCTTGGCCCCTGGCACAAGCTGAACACTTACCTCAAATCTGAAAAAGGTTTCACAGCAGCTCAGATTGAACAATTATCCGTTCACAGGCTTGATTAGGTATCACTAGACAATCACAGAACCTAGGAAGGCAATTACTATTAATAATTAGCATTGTTAATTGTACAACAGTACAGGGAATTAATGGTTTAAGCATCAACTAAGCACTCTCCCGGACCGGCCCCCATATGTTACCACCCTTGAGTCTAAATATGGTTCTTCACCCAACAGTGTTAAAGTAATATTAAATCGGCCTTGCCACAAACGTCTAGGGGTAACAACAGTCACTATAAAAAACGGGTGAACAATATATTTGTGCTAAGGGGTACAAAACATAACAATTAAATAGTACGCAAGACAAACAGAAACATTCTTTAACTTGCACTAACATTAACATAAAACTTCTTAGTGAAGCATGAGCAATATCACCAGAACATGAATACGTAAAAGGGAATACATCTAACCAATCATCTAACCAGAGAAATAACAAAAAATATCCAACACCAAAGGCTGATCTTAACCCATGTCTACCCTCGACCACCGCCTTCACGCTACTGCCGGATTACCGGCTCACCAGGACGGCGTCAGCTCCCTAACTATCAACAGACTATTCAAACTGGGCAACTGCCCACGGAGGAATCATGAGCCTCGTAACACGAAACTTCCTACAATACATAGTGCTACACTATATAATCATATAATATACATATAATTTCTCATACTAGATAAAATTCCTCATACTAATTAGTGAACAAAACAGTAATGAATGAATCCTACAATGAATGAATGAGAACATGAATGAATCTTTAGCAAGATTCGTGACATACTGCAGGTATGTTGACGACATTTTTACACAGGTACCTGATGTCAGACGTCTGCAGGAGCTAAAGGAGGCATACGAGCAGAATTCTGTGTTGAATTTCATTTACGAGATGGAGAAGGATGGGAAGCTGCCCTTTCTAGATGTAACAGTCACGGAAAGGAGCGGAGGCTTCTACACTGCAATCTACACTAAGGAAACAAACATAGGAATGTGCCTCAATGCCAATAGTGACTGGCCAGACAGGTACAAGAGGAGTGTAGTCAATGCTTACGTCGACAATGCTCTCAGCCACAACTCAGGATGGAAGCAAGTCGATGAAGAACTCTGAAGGGTAAGGCAGGTCCTAGTCAACAACGGCTTCTCTAATGGTTTTGTTGAAGACAACATAAAAAGAAAGGTAAAAGTCATGCAACCTCTGAAGAGACAACTAACACAACACTTGTACCCCTATTAGACTATATTACAGAAACTTCTTTTCGACAGCTCATAAAACGGAGAAAAGGGTCTTGAAAGATATTGTTGATAGGAACGTTATCCCTACAGACAAAAATCAGAAGATACAATTGACGATTTACTATAAAACCAAAAAAACGGCCAACCTACTCATGAGAAACTCTCCAGACACAAAGCAGAATGCCTTGAAGGATACCAACGTCGTCTATGCCTTCAAATGCCCACTTGGGGACTGTAAGCCCCATAGAACTCAGTATATAGGCAAGACAACAACGTCTCTTTCCAGGCAATTAACAATGCATAAACAACAAGGCTCCATAAAGGAATATATAATCTCCTCTCACAACCAGACCATCACCAGAGAAATCTTAACAGACAACACAGAAATCATCGATAGATACAGCGATAGCAGGCGGCTCAACATCTGCGAGGCTCTACACATAAAAAAGTCAACACCAGCAATCAACAGCCAATTAATGCACAAGTATATTCTACCCACTTCAAGACCCCAAACCAATATGGAAGCAGCAAGAGGAAGTATGGGCCAATAGGCCTTCTGCAGTTGCTTCCATTCATATGTTCATTTATCCAATTTATACCCATTGTTTCGTATTCTGTCTTGTGTTTGTCACCTCACCCAAAACTTTTGTACCATATCACCTCATCAAATAGAGTATAAGTACGAAGAATTTGTGTGTAAATTAAGTGTTTGAAAATGTAATACGAACTACGAAACGCGTTCAGGCGTCAGACAATTAAAAAATGAATTTCGGAGAATTGTTATTTTTATTACCACCGACAGTGAAGAAAAACATAAGAAATATTGAGAAGATTCGTGTTTGAATTATTAATCTTACCTTTTCGGTCATATAGGTATATATATGTACATGTATGTATGAGAATTTGTACATGTATATATATAACTTTAATAAATTTGTAACTTGCGTCAAAAATTGTTATTTGCTTAGCTAACCGAACTAGAGGGTTCAGTTCCTGAACCGATTATGTGCCGCTGTAATCCTTTACACCAATGCCCACGGGATGGGTATGGGGTGCATAATAAAGAAAGAAACTGAATATATAAATATTATTATCTACGAAATGTAATATTTCCCTATCATATGTATAATTTACATCAGAATCAAATCTCTACTAATGATGTAAGAATCATCAGTATCTTTATCAGTATCCTACATGACCATTTGGTCAATTACTCTTTGGGCTCGGTAACGATGTGACATTGTACATGTAATATCAAGAATCAAGAATCTTCCAGGAGGAGCTAATAATAAAAAAATATTTTTGGAACAAAATTATAGCTTCCAGTGATATATTTCAAAATCCTTAATAGAGGACAAATTTTACTATTAAGTACTATCAATAATCTTTAAATCCACTATGAAATGTTCTTGTAATCTGACTTTATCACCATAATCAGTCTAGGCAATGAAAATAATCAATCTATAATCATTGTCGGCACCTTTCTGTGGAGGAGATGGCCACCGCCGCCCCCGGTGGGGCAGAAGCGCCCAAGACCAGAGGAAAGATTGTTTACATGGAAACGGTGTGCACGCGTGTGCTGTTTGAGAACAAATTCAACTGACATTACCGCGCAAACTACTTATTGAATAACCAGTGGTGGCTCCCAAGATACTCAGAGATTTCCTAATCTATAATCTGACATAAAATTCAACCATAAGAACTCATATCGAAAGTAATGGGCGCGAGCTCATGTGCAAAAAGACTCACCACACCTCCACCATCATTAATCACATCCTAATTACTGCTACACATATTCATCCTACAGCGAACGCTACTAGGAACATAATCAACATCAAAGCTCCTATATCATCATCAAACTACCGAGCCTAGTCTCAACATGAGAGAGAGATATATGCTGGCAACCGTCAGAGAGGCTTTGGTTCTCAATTTAGGATAAGTTATTGATTGTTTTAGAGCGAAGATTGGCCAAATGCACTCTTTATAACATTAATACGTCCATATATAAATTGAGAGTCGTTAGTCAGCGAGGCAACGCCTCATCAATAAGTAAGTTTTGACTTAATCTTTTCATTGACTGAACCTGTTCTATTGCTGAATCCTTCAGATATAATATTTTGTTTGCAAATACAGTATAAATGTATTATACCACTTGTGTTTATTAGCATTTGAATTTGGCTGCTGCAATATTTCTAGAGCAAGGCTAGACAGTGTATCTTGTTCAGATCCTTGACCTAGAACCGTACTTGTGTTTACAGCCATAGAACTGTAGTTTATTATCATATCCTTCTATAAGATGTAAGCTAAATGTGTTGAAATATCTGCAGGTATATTGTGGTTCTGCTATCACTGAATTAGATCAGCCTTGAGAAACCTTCCTGCTACAGCCCATTAACAGTATCAAGGACAAAGAGGATTGGGCCTTACAACCCAGACATAGGACGCTTGCCCTTAGCTAAGAATTTACACTTTTTATTATGAATTTTAATGAAATATATATACAGCACTTAATTTGTCCTATGTAATTCTCTTTTTTTATCAATCATGGATTTTTTCCCACAGCATTTACAATATACCCGCAATAACTGTACAAATATCTCAACTAAGAAAGTCTCTATTGTCAATTTTTGCGAAGCCTATGCTCGTAAGTTTTCATAAATATTTTAACAAACTTTTCCTACCTACAATTATATATATAAAGACGGATCTAATATATATAAATAAAGTTGGCCTTTCAGTTATTTCAACAGGAACGTCGGCCATGTAATGCCTCGCATCTAAACCAAGTTTGTTTATCGCAGAACTGCATGTCAATAGCTATGCTTGAGGGACATTATTTTAATGGATCAGTAATCATATGTTGTCATAAACTCATGCAGCATTGCAATGCTTTTTGAATTATTTAACTCCAATAATCCTATAGTAATGGAGATTGAAGATTGGCTATATCCTCTCATGATCATACGTAAGCGGAGCTATTCTCATTGACCTGGCATAATAATTATATTATATTAGGCAGCGAAAACGGCACTCCAAACATTTACTATCACCCTAAATGCCATGTCATTCTTCGATGTTTACCAAATTATAAAAAAAATCTCATTCTCAATCATTTGAATTACAAGTCATTGTAATGATTTATATATATAGCTTTCCTTGTATAAGCAAACTACCGAAGGTGAATCTTCATTAGCCGTGTTACATATTGCCGACATTAGCCTATGATATTAATGTAATAAAATGTTAAAGTCTGAGTTTTTATTTCCCATGTTTCCAGATAAAAACCCAGAATAGTATTAACACTATACCTTCCATCCTATTAGCCCAACCACTTGGGTTTGACGGCAGAGCAACAGTCTCGCTTCATACAGGTCGGCGTTCAATCCCCGACTGTCCAAGTCGTTGGGCACCATTCCTTTTCCCCGTCCCATCCCAAGTACTTATCCTGACCGCTTCCAAATGCTACATAGTCGTAATGACTTGGCGCTTTCCGCAGACAATTCAATTCCACCTTCTTATTGTCTCTGCCTGAGGTGTTTGTAATTGTTACTCTCAAGTTTCTTTCACAGTTTGATTTACAAATATCTGTATCCTTCAGTGGACACACTTCGCCAAAATCATTTACGTCTATCCTCGCTAAACAACATTAGCCATTTGTCATCAAATCTAGAGATCATCCAGGTCTCTACTTCACTGCATAGTTATATTTGTTATATACTGAATGCCCTATTTTTTGTAACTTGCAAGTTTACAAACATTACTGTTTACCACAACATCTACTTTATTAATGTATATTTTGTCGCTAGTGATGTCATCCCACTCCTATTTTACCCCCTCTTTGGTAACGTCTCTGTTTCCTGCCCCCGTTTCTGTTAAAGTGTAATTCAATTTACTTCGTCTCATACTGAGCAGAAGTTTTAGTTTTTGTGATCAATCTCTCATGCACACTTATTTAAAAGCTTACTAAGGACAAGAAATGCACCCTAATTTCTACATTTGTCTACTACATCAAAAATGTATAAATAAAATGTATTTTTATTAATTTAGAAGGGCTCCTTAGTGAGGTCTGCTGAGACTATTACTGTTTATATATATTTTCTTAGATGATTACTTATTCAATATTCTACTACTGCCTTAAGAAATGTTCCCATATTCTCGACTTACAATATGGGATCTAGGGCTCAAGTCTCAGGCGGGACAGAAATCAACACGTTTCCTTTCACCTAATGAAACTGTTCACCTAGCAGTAAATGGGTATCAATGAATTAGGCAACTGTGGGGTTAATCCTGGAGATGGTCAGTAGTTCGAACTTGGAAAGTGGATGGACCTTGATGTAAGCCTAAGGCATCAAATGAACGAATCCACAAGGGTCGTGACAAGGATTCGAACCTACGTTCTAGGGCATCACAGACGCTGCCTTAATCGACTGAGCTACGACATGGTCAAAAGAATTGAAACCAGACGATTTATTTGATTTGTTCATTTGATGCATCACTTTATTGTGATTTCTGTGTGTAATGAAGTAAGGGCGAAGAGGTAGAACGGCCTATTGACATACCTCGAGTGCATGGGGGAGTTGTGTAAAACTCTGGTTTGTGTCTCGGAGAGGCTGCAGGATCCAAGCAAGTTCAGTAGAACTTCTGGTTTCATTTTTTTTAACATGTCGTAGCTCAGTCGATTAGGATGCAGCGTCTGGGATGCTTTCAGCCGTAGGTTCCTAACCTCGTCACGGCCCTTGTGGATTTGTTCTTTAGTCTGGTATAGTTGGATAACAATTATCAAATTTGATTTTTTATCTCATCTCAATATTTAATTTGTTGAGCATTTCACAAACTATCTTGCCAATGAAATAGATACAAAGTCTCATAGAAACCATTTCTATACCTAAATTTAAGGGGCGATAGGTTCCAATTTGCCCCAAAAATGCAATAAATGAAAACTCGTTCGATTTCAATCAAACTTTTTTGACAAGTTGTCTATGAAAAGTGTTTCATCTGGTTCAAGTTTCAGCATCGTAGCATAAATAGGAACGGAGAAAAAAAAATATTGAGATAGGTGTGAAAATTATGCCAAAATGGTCAAAAACGATTATGAAACAAAAGTGTCAACTGAAATCATAGCTATGACTCTTTGATATCACAATAACATATATTAAACAAATATTATAATTAGTTTAATTGGAAAAAAATTAAGTAAAAAAAAATAGATTTTTTGTTTTTCAAAAAAAAAATCTTTTAATTTTATCGGACGATTTGCATGAAACTTATGCACCTGCCTGGACGTAAGCCTATCTGTAAGTGTGACAATTTTGGAGAAAATTGGTTGATGTCAACCTCAGCCACAGATTTTAGAACCTTAGACTTTATTATTTGCTGTTTTTTTTTTCAATTGACATAAACGTTCAAATAACTTTTTCATTTTTTATTCAATTTACATGAATTGTACACAGTATATGTGGAGGGCATGTCTCTAAATTTGGTTGATAGCTTTTTTCTCTAATTTCATTTATTGATTTTATAATAGCAATAAACATACCATATTTGCATAATTTTTTGGGGAACTTTGAAAATTTGTATTAGGAAAACAAAAGATGTTTTGGAAAATATGTATCAACCAATTCTTTATTATATGCTAGTGTGTCAGAAAAGTGTCACAGAATAATTATATCTGAAACGTGTGTTTATTTGTTAAGACTTGAAAATGTGTAAAAGTCGTTGGAAAAAAAGTCTCACTTTCTATTTACGCTGAAGTACTGAAACTTGGGACAATTGCAGCCCTTTTCATATACAACTAGTTAGAAAATATTGGTTGACATTGAACAACTTTTCTGCAACCAACCTATCGCCCCCCCTTAATATGTTTACACTCATTTCACTCACATCTTACATGAGTAAAATCTTGGAAAAAATGGTTCCTAATCGTGTTATATTTTCAGTCAAAGATAAATTGGCTTGAAACCTATTAGGGTTTAAGTTTAAGTGTTGTACACAAACATGTTTTTCTGGATATTTTTTTGTACTTCAAGGATAGGACACAAAACAAGACTAAACTACAAGCATTACTTGATGCATTTTCCAATAAAATGATAGAATGTGGCCTCATTAAATCTGTTGGTAAAACAAGGGCCTGTGCGTTGGAATCATTTAGTTAAACACTCATTTGGTTGGTAAAACAAGGGTTTTTGTTCCCCATTCTCTTCATCATGATAACTATAATGTCTATAGAGTGCCCATATAGACGTGAGAGTCATATACGTATCTTGGACTCGAGGTCAGTGATACATGTTTCATAAGCAACCTTCGCAAAATACTTATTGACCGACTCATTCCTCTAGAAACTCTTGTGGGCAAAGGGTTAGGCATTAACATAAAATAAATAAATATTTAACAAACATAAAATATGCTTGAAGCTTTTTATTGACTTTACATGACCTGTTGATTATTTTGCCTAACATCTTGTTATTTTTATCAGAAACAGATACAAAACACAGAAAAAGTACAAAAAAACTGTACCTTGATTTTACCTGGATGGGGTTCTGGGAGTTGATCTACTCCCCAAGCTGCCCTGGAGCCAGGCTAGACTTCTGAAAGCTTGGTCCAACAGGCTATTGCTTGGAGATGGATGTGTGTACTCACCTATTTGTGCTTGCAGGATCGAGCATTGACTCTTGGATTCCGCCC
>WNGS01162283.1:2189-14905 GCA_020271785.1 Procambarus virginalis
TCGCGCGTCGTCACAGGTAGGCAGTTCCCCTTCGTTGTGTACTGTCCCTTTGGTCTCCTATCACCTAACGCCATTTCCATAACTTTACATTTACTCGTATTGAACTCCAGTAGCCATTTCTCTGACCATCTCTGCAACCTGTTCAGGTCCTCTTGGAGGATCCTACAATCCTCATCTGTCACAACTGTTCTCATCAACTTTGCTTCATCCGCGAACATCGACATGTAGGACTCTACACCCGTAAACATGTCGTTAACATATATTAGAAATAGAATTGGTCCCAGCACCGATCCTTGAGGTACTCCCCTAGTTACTGTTCGCCAGTCCGACTTCTCGCCCCTTACCGTTACTCTCTGGCTCCTTCCTGTTAGGTAGTTCCTTACCCATGCTAGGACCTTTCCGCTTACTCCTGCCTGCCTCTCAAGTTTGAATAGCAGTCTCATGTGCGGTACTGTATCAAAGACCTTTTGGCAGCCTAGAAATATGCAGTCTGCCCAACCTTCTCTGTGCTGCCTTATCTTTATTATTTTATCATACAATTTCAAAAGGTTTGTTAGGCATGATTTCACTTTCACGAACCCATGTTGATATTTGTTTACAAACCTAATGTCTGTAGGTGTGCAACCAGTCGTAGCCTAATTATTCTTTCCAGTATTTTGCAGGGGATGCTTGTCAGTGATACGGGTCTGTAGTTAAGTCCCTCCTCCCTATCTCCTATCTCCTTTCTTTGTGTGCGTGTGTGTGTGTGTGTGTGTGTGTGTGTGTGCGTGTGTGTGTGCGTGCGTGTGTGTGTGTGCGTGTGTGTGTGTGTGTGTGTGTGTGTGTGTGTGTGTGTGTGTGTGTGTGTGTGTGTGTGTGTGTGTGTGTGTGTGTGTGTGTGGAGCTAGGCTCCAAGCTCCGCCTTCCGAACATTCTTAGATTAATCATTGTAACTTCTGAAGCTTTTTTCATATTTGCATTTACAATTTGTATTCAAATTATCATTACCACTTGCCCGTCTAAGCTTTTTTATTGATTGACAGCTCTGAAACTGTCATTGCTGTCAGTCAATGAGGCATCAGTTTCTCCTGACGTCTCATTGACTCATTGTGTCTCTAGTTGCAATAGATGACCCCTCGTTCCTTGCTTTGAACAACGCTGCTTTGTCTACTTTGTCAAATTTTCTCTCAGAATCTTGTATGTTGTTATCACGTCCCTCCCCAGTCTCTCCTTTCCTCCAGGTACAGTTCTCTCAGTGTTTCCTCATATCTTAAGCCCTTCAGCTCGGGAACGAATCTCGTTGCATATTTTTGGAACTTTCTTAACGTTTCCTTGTCATTTTCCAGGTAAGGGTTCCATGTTGGGGCTGCATATTCAAGAGTGGGTCTGACCTTCGTTGTATATAGGGCCCAGAAAGCCCCTTTGTCCAAGTTTCTGAAGGACACCCGAATGTTGGTAAGTGGGCCATATGCAGCTGTTGTTGTTCTAACGTGGGCTTCTGGCATCAGGGTTGGGGTTATGTCCACTCTCAGGTTTTTCTCCTTTTCTGGTAGAAGAATTTGTCTTCCCTTCACCCTATACTGCTGTACAGGTCTTCACACTCGTCTTTCAATCCTCATAACTTTGTATTTGGTTGGGTTAAACTCTAGCAGCCATTTTTCAGACCACTTTTTGAGTATGCTTAAATCCCTTTGTAATGCATCACAGTATATCTCTGTCCCAACTCTTCTCATTAGTTCTGCATCGGCTGGAAACATTGATATTAAAGAGCCAATTTAATCTGTCAGGTCATTTACATATATTAGAAAACAGGATAGGTCCCTAGAACCTCCTCTTGTGGGACTCCACGTGTAATCTCTCTCCACTCTGGTGTCTCTGCTCTCACTGTAACCTTTTGTTTCCTTCTTGTGAGGTACTCTCTCACCCACCTGAGGACTCTCCTAGTTATGCCAGCCTGGTTTTCTAGTCCGATTCTTTCATGCGGGACCGTATCGAATGCCTTCTGACAGTCGTGGAATATGTAGCTTGCCCACCCCGCGCTCTCTCTCTCTCTCTCTCTCTCTCTCTCTCTCTCTCTCTCTCTGCTCTAAATACCTCTACTAGCCTACTTCGGATCAGTCCTTCTAGCAACTTGCAGGAGAGGCTTGTTAGTGGTACAGGTCCGTTATCTTGAGACGATTTCGGGGCTTAGTATTCCCGCGGCCCGGTCCTCGACCAGGCCTCCACCCCCAGGAGCAGCCCGTAACAGCTGACTAACTCCCAGGTACCTATTTACTGCTAGGTAACAGGGGCATCAGGGTGAAAGAAACTGCCCATTGTTTCTCTCCGGCGACCGGGATCGAACCCGGGACCACAGGATCACGCGTCCAGTGTTCTGTCCGCTTAGCCACTGGCTCCCCTAGCCAAGTGGCTCCCCAAAGTTACACTGCTCAGTAATGTAACTTTGCTCAGTTTACTATTACACAGCATACAAAAGGGTAACAGTTACTCAATTCAAGTAAAGTGGAAGCACAGTGATAAGCACAGTCTCCCAGGGCACACTCCTTGCACCACTGCTTTTCCTCCTTCTCAAAGTAGATAAAGACCAACAATCCAAAATAACCTTTACTCTCATCGTGTGTAGACGATGTAGAAATCAGCATGAAAATGACTTGTGTAGAAGACATTGAAAACTACAAAAGGTGATACCAATAAAGTCTTCGATTGGGCAATAGAAAATAACGCGAATATATAAACAGTGATAAATTCCAGATACATAGGAAAGTGACGGATATTGACCACTATGTGAATGNCACACACACACACACACACCCTACATATTTCTTCTGATGCAGTGAATAAACACATCAGACTCCACCCCTCACCCCCAGCGAGCAAACCTCCACACCTCCTCTACTTTGTCCTTCGTCCTCGACTTCAACAGTTCCTCCCCTCCCTCCCCCCCAACCTCTCAAGGTGGTACAGGAGAAAAGAGGCTGTCACTCTAGATCAGAGGGCTTAACGCGTCAATAAAAGACGTCTAATGGAGCGATACTAACGTCCTCAAACATAAATGAAGGTTTCCATATCAGCGCCTCGACACCCACCGTGGAGGAACAAACCAGAGCCAACTGTTCATATCAATCTATACTTCAATACTCAGTATACATATACATACTTCCAGCTGTTAAAGATATAGTCAACACTTCTCTTATAGTTTTCCGAAGTTGTGTTTACTACACAGAAAATGAGAAACCGGGAGGATAGACTAGGGTAATAATGCGTGTTGGCGAGGCGTATGCCCCAGGGAGTCCCAGGGGAGTGTTGTGGTCCCGAGGGGCGAGGGAGTGACGGGAGGCAGTTGGACGACGGAAACCAGAAGGGGACAGACAGACAGAGAGAGAGAAAAGGCTGAAACATACGAAAGAGGAGGAATAGGATGGGATCCAGGCGGAGAGCCTGCATCCTGAAAGCCTTAAAGCCTGTTACAAAGATATGAAAGGGGAGATATGAGACAGACTTCGAAAATTAATATAGCAAAAATATGCTCTGAAACGTAAGCATAAACGATATACACCAGGGTCCTGTAGTGTGTACAACACCAGGGTCCTGTAGTGTGTACAACACCAGGGTCCTGTAGTGTACACAACACCAGGGTCCTGTAGTGTGTACAACACCAGGGTCCTGTAGTGTGTACAACACCAGGGTCCTGTAGTGTACACAACACCAGGGTCCTGTAGTGTACACAACACCAGGGTCCTGTAGTGTACACAACACCAGGGTCCTGTAGTGTACACAACACCAGGGTCCTGTAGTGTACACAACACCAGGGTCCTGTAGTGTACACAACACCAGGGTCCTGTAGTGTACACAACACCAGGGTCCTGTAGTGTACACAACACCAGGGTCCTGTAGTGTGTACAACACTAGGGTCCTGTAGTGTACACAACACCAGGGTCCTGTAGTGTAC
The DNA here is from genome assembly GCA_020271785.1 of Procambarus virginalis. Lineage (NCBI taxonomy): Eukaryota > Metazoa > Arthropoda > Malacostraca > Decapoda > Cambaridae > Procambarus > Procambarus virginalis. The sequence goes on from WNGS01162283.1 coordinate 6,118, forward strand.
ACAACACCAGGGTCCTGTAGTGTGTACAACACCAGGGTCCTGTAGTGTGTACAACACCAGGGTCCTGTAGTGTGTACAACACCAGGGTCCTGTAGTGTGTACAACACCAGGGTCCTGTAGCGTGTACAACACCAGGGTCCTGTAGTGTGTACAACACCAGGGTCCTGTAGTGTGTACAACACCAGGGACCTGTAGCGTGTACAACACCAGGGTCCTGTAGTGTGTACAACACCAGGGTCCTGTAGTGTGTACAACACCAGGGACCTGTAGTGTGTACAACACCAGGGTCCTGTAGTGTGTACAACACCAGGGTCCTGTAGTGTGTACAACACCAGGGTGCTGTAGTGTGTACAACACCAGGGACCTGTAGCGTGTACAACACCAGGGTCCTGTAGTGTGTACAACACCAGGGTCCTGTAGTGTGTACAACACCAGGGTCCTGTAGTGTGTACAACACCAGGGTCCTGTAGTGTGTACAACACCAGGGTCCGGTCGTGATGGTCAAGTGGTTTAAGGCGTCTTGTACATACCAGTTGCGTTGCTCCTGGGAGTATGGGTTCGAGTCACTTCTGGGGTGTGAGTTTTCATTCATATATATATATATATATATATATATATATATATATATATATATATATATATATATATATATATATATATGAATAATATGCTTTACATTTTATAACTATTTTAAATACACCAATTTATTTGTAGAGATATTGATTAATTAATAATTTGTTGAAATTTACACTAGAGTGTAAAATATTAAGCAAGTACTCCGCTATACGACACGTGAAGGTAAAGTATTCATCATATATTAGGTCAAGACAACATCGCTTAATGTGTTGTCGCTGCCAATGACAACATTGTCGATGGGGAGATGGGTGGGCGTTCTCGTATCCCATTTCTGCCCTCTTGACTCTACGCTAATTATACTATTAATCTGCATTGTTGGGGACAGGGGCGATGGTTGAGGAGGGGGTAGGGATAAGGGTAGAGGAAGGGGGGTAGCAAAGGGGCGGGGATTAGACCTTGGCAGGAGGCGTGCCTCGTCCAATACCCCACATCATGACCAAGATCTTCACCCTAGGGTGTACTGGGGAGCGAGGGGCTCCCCTGGAGGTAAGGGGAGGAGAACTTAAGGGGGGTGGAGCGTCTTCAGGACCACACCAGTACCCCGGGGACCATAAAGTGGTCCTGAAGTGTCCTGAAGCAGGCCTGCTGCACGAGGCTAAGGGAAACAAGGGCTCGGGGAGGCCCCTGATGAGATGGGATCAACAGGTGGAGACTGATGCAGACCTGAGCCCCCCCCCCCTCACTATACAGTCTCTACCCCCCTCACTGTCTTCTCACTATCCTCTACCAAGAGCAAGATAACATGTAATCTTCCCTTCACTGTGGCGCAGCTGGCTGGCTCCAGCGCCTCCACCACAGGCAGCCAATCACCGTCACAAAAGGGGGATTAACAACCAATCACTGAGTAATCCCATCACTGATCCGCCAGTCCTCCCTACTGACCACACTCACAGACAAATTAACCCTCAAGTTGATGCTCAACTTAACCCCCTGACACTAATCCTCAAGTGGTGGGTCTGAGGTGGAGGTGATGAAGATGTGGTTGACTTCTTACAAGTGCCGCCAGGAGCCTCCACCAAGGTGACCAAGAGCCTCCACCAAGGTGACCAAGAGCCTCCACCAAGGTGACCAGGAGCCTCCACCAAGGTGACCAGGAGCCTCCACCAAGGTGACCAAGAGCCTTCACCAAGGTGACCAAGAGCCTCCACCAAGGTGACCAAGAGCCTCCAGCAAGGTGACCAAGAGCCTCCACCAAGGTGACCAGGAGCCTCCACCAAGGTGACCAAGAGCCTTCACCAAGGTGACCAAGAGCCTCCACCAAGGTGACCAAGAGCCTCCACCAAGGTGACCAAGAGCCTCCACCAAGGTGACCAGGAGCCTCCACCAAGGTGACCAGGAGCCTCCACCAAGGTGACCAAGAGCCTTCACCAAGGTGACCAAGAGCCTCCACCAAGGTGACCAAGAGCCTCCAGCATGGTGACCAAGAGCTTTCACCAAGGTGACCAAGAGCCTCCAGCATGGTGACCAAGAGCTTTCACCAAGGTGACCAAGAGCCTCCACCAAGGTGACCAGGAGCCTCCAGCATGGTGACCAAGAGCTTTCACCAAGGTGACCAAGAGCCTCCAGCATGGTGACCAAGAGCTTTCACCAAGGTGACCAAGAGCCTCCACCAAGGTGACCAAGAGCCTCCACCAAGGTGACCAAGAGCCTCCAGCATGGTGACCAAGAGCTTTCACCAAGGTGACCAAGAGCCTCCACCAAGGTGACCAAGAGCCTCCACCAAGGTGACCAAGAGCCTCCACCAAGGTGACCAAGAGCCTTCACCAAGGTGACCAAGAGCCTGCAGCATGGTGACCAAGAGCCTTCACCAAGGTGACCAAGAGCCTCCACCAAGGTGACCAAGAGCCTCCACCAAGGTGACCAAGAGCCCCAGGTGACCAAGAGCCTCCACCAAGGTGACCAAGAGCCTCCAGCATGGTGACCAAGAGCCTTCACCAAGGTGACCAAGAGCCTTCACCAAGGTGACCAGGAGCCTCCACCAAGGTGACCAAGAGCATCCACCATGGTGACCAAGAGCCTCCACCAAGGTGACCAAGAGCCTTCACCAAGGTGACCAAGAGCCTCCACCAAGGTGACCAAGAGCCTCCACCAAGGTGACCAAGAGCCTCCACCAAGGTGACCAAGAACCTCCACCAAGGTGACCAAGAGCCCCAGGTGACCAAGAGCCTTCACCAAGGTGACCAAGAGCCTTCACCAGGCCAGTGGGTGGTGCCCGAGGGGGGGGGGGGGAAGGGGGACAATAAGAGCGCCCCGTCACCCAGTAGTCGTTGAGTTCGGCGTCTTCATCTTCACCTCCTTATTACAGCCCCGCTGTAGCACGCCCGCAGAGCAGAGTCTGCCTCAGTATGGCGCATCACACCACATTACGCTGATGAGAAAACGCAATGGAATGATTATATTTCTGTTGCACCTGAGGCTCTGTTGTCCACCGCACCGCTGTGGCGACCACCGCACCGCTGTAGCGACCACCGCACCGCTGTGGAGCTGGGGACAATGTGTGTATAGCCAGTCGACCGAGAACGATAGTATCTATTGTTATTTTTTACTGAGGCTGAAGGGTGTAATACCTCCGCAGGTATTACACAGGCCTGCACCCGACGCGAGACACCAGACGTAGGCACCCGACGCCAGGCACCCGATGCTAGGCACCAGACGCCAGGCACACGACGTAGGCACACGACGCCAGGCACACGACGTAGGCACACGACGCCAGGCACCCGACGTAGGCACACGACGCCGGGCACCAGACGCAGGCACATCTCGCGAGATCTCACATAGTCCTGCTGATGCTATCTGATTAACCAGGCTGTGAATCATACGTCCTGCTGCGATCAGCCGCGACCAACAACTTGGTTGACCAGACGACCAACGGAGAGGCCTAGTTGGAGACCGGGCCCCGTGGCCGTTGGTCCCCGGAAGCTACACTAGGCTGACACAACGTGGGTATGTCGCGATCCTTGGAGATCAACTCCCGCAGAGTTGTTTACTAGACAGCAAGACCCTCATACTACCAATTATAAATGACCTAATTGATGCACAGAGTAAAGGGTCTCGAATCTCCTTTGTATGGATACCTTCACACATAAATATAACCCATCATAATGAGACAGACATTGCAGCCAAATTAGCGTGTAACAAGTTTGAAGCTGAATTAGATCTAGGTATCCCCATCTCTGCTGTCAAAACTGTATTGATCCAAACACTCAGATCTGATAGGAAAGAACTTACTGACTCCCAACGACCTGAAAGTACTAGTATAAAAAGCTATGATTTGTTCAGATCTGAAACCTATATCTATGGACAGCACAAAACGTCCACTAGACTGTGCGACACAGTGGTTGCAAGGATCAGGTTGGGTTACCGTTACCTGTGGCAGGTGGCTGCAGGTGACGGATCTCCCAATCCTGAGCACTCCAGTTGCAAACTCTGTGAGCAGGAACTACGGCACGATCTCCCGCACTACATCACTGAATGCCCAGTTATTAGACCTTTCAGACCAGTTGGCGTGAGGTACCTGGAGCTTTGCAATTACTTTATTCACTCTCGTATTCTTGAAGATATCCTCAAAGTGTACCCAAAATTTGCCAGTGCAGACTACTAAACACATGGCCCTGTATGACTAACCATCCTGCGAGATGGGGACTTTTATTACCACTGCTACCTTATCCAATCTTGTGTTGTTGATATCCTCAAAATGCATCCGGAGTCTTCCAGTGCAGACTGCTTATCACATGCCTCTGTATGACTAACCATCCTGTGTGATGGGGATTTTTTAGCATCACCTAGTTAGCTTTTTTGACACACTGTACTCCACTTCATATAGTTTAGGGTAGCTGCACTAATGCAGATGTACCTCATAATTTAATTAAAAAAAAATATGCCAGTTAATGTATATGTAAGGTGCGATCAAATGGTGGAAGCTTCTCTTCCAAAAATTACCAGCAGCTCTCAAACCATTATCATGGGTGATTTTAATGCTAGACACACTAGCCTGGGTGACACCAAAACAAACAGGAATGGCAGAGTCTTTGTAAAATACTTAAGAGATAATAACATGCCCGTATTCAACTTTGACTCCTCTAACGTCACACACCTCATGGGTGGCAGGCTTGATTATGTCATTGGTCACGGCCTCATTGATAATGCTGTCGGAGGATCAATTGTTCATGAATTAGTTAGTGATCACTTTGCCATATTCAGTTCATACACAATTAATAATGTCAAACCCCTAAACTGTGCCAAAAAAATAATTAATATCCCTGAAAATTTACACATGGTCTTCAAATTCCGCATTTCTGAATGGTATAACACTTACTGCTTTACTACCGTCAACGCATTATATGAGGACCTGGTCACTGAAGTAACCGCTTTTTATGACAATGTTGTAAAATCCACAAGACCCAAACCAGTGAGGAAGGGACAGAGGTGGTTCACTGACTCACGCCTTAAGCCCCTGCATGACAGAGTTCTATTCCTAGCTGAGCAGTATAAAACACATAAAACAGCTGACTCCCTCAACATATTTCTTAAAGCCAGCCGAGAGTTTAGAGAGCTAAAGGAACAGGTGTATAACCAGCACTGGGAACAGTTTTGCAAGGCATCAATCATGCAACATCCTCATCCCAAATGTGGAATAAAATTAAAAAGATTTCTCGTCCTAGCAGTCATCAACTTGATCACCATTCACCTGTAGACTATGCCGACATGCTGCTTCAGCAATATGCAAGCACTGCTAGTATAAGCAGCCTGCACCTAGATGTGCAAAACTATCTGGCTAGTACCAAAATAAATCGTAACTTCAATATTGAAATTGCCTGTAGTGAAATAGGGCCTGATGATAACTATGGCATAACCCCCTTTGAAATTAAAAATGCACTCAAGAAAGGTAAGGCTACCTCTCCTGGAGAGGATGGCATCACATACAACACCATGAGAGTACTTGCTGAGCTGCCAAATAGCCCTTTGCTAGAATTGTTTAATCAAAGTCTAAGGCAGGGTGTCTTACCTGACCGCTGGACACAGGGACTCATAATACCCATACCCAAGCCTAATTCACAAAAATTTAGACCCATTTCTCTGACGTCGTGCATGTGTAAAGTTCTTGAGAGAATTATTCTCGACAGACTAATGTTTCAAATCAAGCCCCACCTTGCCCCTAACCTGTATGGTTTCCTTCCTGGAAGAAGCACACAAACTTGCTTTGCTGAGTATTTTATCAGAGAGGGACCAAACTCTCAGGCGGCATTTATTGATCTCCAAACTGCCTTTGATACAGCAAACAGAGAAATAATCCTAGAACAGCTAGCCTCTTTTGGAGTTAAGGGAAGACTGTTGACATGGCTCAGGGGTTACCTGAGTAACAGAACCGCCTCAGTCCTTTTCAAGGGGGTCAAAAGTAGACTTTGTGCACCCTTTGAGTTGGGTACACCCCAGGGTGGAGTGCTAAGTCCTACACTGTTCAACGTTCTGATGCATAAATTAACAATTGAAATTCGCACACTACCTGACGAAGCCGTCATTTGTTATGCCGATGATATATGCATTGTTGCAAATTCCCAAACTAGACTGCAAGCTCTACTTGATTCATTCGCTGCTAAAAGCATTGAATGTGGTCTTGCTATCTCTATAACTAAATCCAGAGTTCTTCATCCCCGAGAGAATACTCGTGTCCCTATAACTTTCAAGGTCAACAACCAGAACATTGAAACGTGTAGGCAGCACAAATACCTTGGAGTTGGTATTAACAGTGACATTGTAAATGATCTACACCGTAGGTTAAAAGAAAGACTAAAACCATTGAAAACACTTACTGGTAGGAATATTGGTATCAATATGAAATATGCTAGACTATTCTATATGATGTTCGTTAGATCTCTCGTTGATTATAATGCTCTGCACTTAATTAATTTCCCCTCCTCTGTGTTGGACAAACTTGAAGAAGTACAGAATGAGGCCATGAGGATAATTCTTGGTGCTCCAAGATGCACAAGAATCATCAACATGCGGGAAGAACTGAAGCTTCCAACCATACTAGAGAGAATAATGCAAGTCCACACCACATTTTGCCTTAAAGTCATGAGAGACCCTACATCTCCTGCATTGCTCAGAGACAAATTATTTAGTGCTGTTAACACCCTTTTGACTGGTGCCGACATACCAACTCACTCCTATGATAATTGGCTGAGCAACAATGCTTACAATCTCCTCAAACTTAACATTCCTTTTAAGTGCAATCTACCTGTTTCTGATATTCCTCTTTATCTGTACCTCACCATTCAAGTATCATACACACCTGTCACCAAGAAAGATAATGAGAATCTTGCTCTTCTCAAAGCTGTCACTCTTGAAACAATTGCCGCCTCCATCGAGAGTTTAAGATCTCACGAGCACTGTGTCTACACTGACGGCTCAGTCCAATCCTCTACTGGACGGACTGGAGCCTCTGTTTTGAACAAACTAGCGGCAACACAAAATGATGCCAAGAGGGTGATTCTTGGTGCCCCAAGATGCACAGGAATCTCTAACATGAAGCAAGAACTGAAGCTTCCCGTCAAATTATAGAGAAATATACAAGTCAACACGACCCCTTTATGACACAGAGCCACGAGAGAGCTAACTGGTCCAGCATTGCTCAGAGTTAAATTATTTTGAGCCGTCAATACTCTAACGCAGCGGTTCTTAACCTTGTTTGCGTCAAGGACCTCTTTTCAAGGCTGGTGAAAGCTGTGGACTCCATCCCTAGAAAAATGCATATAAGCCCATACAAACTCATCAACATAACTTTACATCCAATGAATACACTTTATTATATATGAAATTTATTCAGCATTCACGACAACGCCAGAATTAACTGGGAAAAGGAGGATAGGAGAACAAACCAGTGAATCTGTATGCTGGTACAACATGGTTGCGGCTGGCAATCCCAATCATTATGGACGAGGAGGAGGAGGCCGCAGGAGGGAATCAGTAATAGCAAGAATCCATCATGGATACAAATATCCATCGAGATTCGGAATGGAAACGACAGATGAGCAGCGGAGTTGCAGAATCTGTAGTGAGAGAGACGGACATCGCCTTGACCACTGTTATGACCACACATGCACCAGTGTGATTATATTGCGTATGTGTATGATGCGGTCAAACTGTATAGTAAAATATTAATTGGTTAGCTTAATATTACCATTACTTTGGTATCTGTAATCTCTGTTTGGAAATATGTAGGCGATGAGTCACAATAACGTGGCTAAAGTAAGTTGACCAGACCACACACTAGAAGGTGAAGGGACGACGACGTTTCGGTCCGTCCTGGACCATTCTCAAGTCGATTGTGATGAGGAAGTAGATGCAGGCAATAAATAGGCTAGAGAGAGAGGTGAGGTTAAAGTGTAGTAGAGGAGATAGTAGTAGGAAAAATAAGAAATACGCTAGTTCATAGCAGAAGCTTAAGGTCATGTTTCATACAATTACCATTACATGTCTAAGTATAGGAATGTTATATAGGACATACTAGAGGTATTATGATATAGTGTATGTATATTATGTAGATTTATATATATACTTGAGGTGTGACTAGTGCATATACTGTGATCTAAGTCTTAAACAACGTACTTATAACGGTCGACTGTGGTTAGACACCACAGTCTCGCTTCTTGCAGGTCGGCGTTCAATCCCCGACCGTCCAAGTGATTGGGGCACCATTTCTTCCCCCCGTCCCATCCCAAATCCTTATACTGACCCCTTCGCAGTGCTATATAGTCGTAATGGCTTGGCGCTTTCCCTTCATAATTCCTTCCTTTCCCCCCTCCCCCTCCCCCTTAGTGATACATCTTCAGCCAGTATTACCATGTGTAATAGAATAACATCTTTATGTGTTTTTGCACATATCGTGATATGGGGGGGGTGGGTTCTTTAAACTAGATCAATGACAACGTTATTCTTGGATCTTTAATTCATGATAACTCCGTTTATTGGAGAGGTTTTACTGCAGCTTTGTAGGCTGTTCTTATTTTTGTAGGCTGCATGTCTTCCGTACCGGGAGAGAGAGAATTATCAGGGGAAAGCGCCAACCATTACGACTATATAGCACTGGGAAGGGTCAGTATAAGGATTTGGGATGGGACGGGGGGAAGAATGGTGCCCAACCACTTGTGTG
>WNGS01162283.1:14930-26781 GCA_020271785.1 Procambarus virginalis
ATTCTGTATACTTTGAGTTTTGATGTCTACTCTCCTGTGGAGAATATTGTATATACTTAGGTATTGTATGAATTAGAATTAATATTTGGGTTTTGGGCTTCTGATATGTGAAGGAGGAAAGTTGGGGTGACTTGCCATGTTGGTAACAAAGTCGTTCTCGGCCGGCTCGGCCCTCGGCCAGTCACTACCCTCTTGACTTCCTAGATAGGCGGACGTGGGACGTCCAGCTCTGTGTTGTGTTGTTTTGTTGTTTATGATACTAATGTATATATAAGAGCAATGCAGTGTAGTGGATCAGGCGACCCGGGGTACATGAGCTATACCAGGTGGGGGTTGTGTGTGTCCATGGGTCTCTGAGGATCGTAGGGATTGTATGGTGATGTAGTATGTTATTACTGCCACCACCAAACCTTCACGATCTTGAAGTTAAATTGTGGTTTGGACCATTCAATTAGCCATAAATTTCCTTGGGGTTAATCCCAATTAATTGAAAAGGGAGGAATGTATTTACGTTAAGTATGGAAAATTAAATTGAAAACAAGGGAATATATATTAAAAGACTAGGCTTGCTTGCGATTATGTATAGACTCAGTCAATAAAAACCGGCTCTTAGGGCCCGCGACAAGGCCAATCATATATATTCTTATGGGAAAACTCGATACCATAAACACTAAAAAAGATTTATAAATCAAGATTAATCAAATGAATATAACAAAAACTTCCTAACAGAATATATTCCTAAGAGGCTAATGATTGGGAATTGAATGTACCAAACTCTAAAACACTTTACCGTGATCTAAGAACGAGCTGTGTTGTGTGGCTTCTGGAGGCGATGAGTGACTGCTCACCTGCTTCACGCCACACTGTCTCTACCTGCTCTGTCTTTAGACTGACTAGATAGCATTTACTCCGCCAGCTTTCCCTGGGGCCAGATTCACGAAGCGTCACACAAGCACTTACGAACCTGGAGCCAGATTCACGAAGCAGTACGCAACACTTCGAACGTGTCATTTTCATCAACCTTTGACGGCTTTGGTTACATTTATTAAACAGTTTACAAGCATGAAAACTTGCCAATCAACTGGTTGTTATTGTATAAACAGCCTCCTGGTGCTTCGAGCTCGTTAACTGTTAATATTGCAAACAAACCGCAAGATTGAGAAAGACGTTCAGGTTCGTAAGTGCTATAACTGCTTCGTGAATCTAGTCCTGGCTATTAAATACCAAGCAGGGTTAAATTGAACAAGCTAATTTTATTTACTGGCAACCCAAATAGTTGAATTCTATTGAAACTGATGGTAATTCTATGGGCGTCTTGAGCCCGGCTACTTTCACTTATAATATTGAATAGTGACCTGAATTTATACGTTACGAATTAATAATTGGTAGGATGTGGTCACCCCTTAGGCCGAAGATCCTGACCACAGCCGAGTCATCCGGCCTAACGAACTAGTCCCTTTACTTCTACATAACGACACTGTGACAGCATAGACCCTTGATCTTACTCTACATTCATGCTTAACCTGCCCAATACTGTCACTATCGGCGGTGGTCCACTCACAGGATGAGTGAGTGACGCTGCCCAATACTGTCACTATGGTAGGTGTGTCCACTACAGGATGAGTTGGTTGCCTGCCCAATACTGTGTCACTATGGTGGTGTGTCCACTCACAGGATAAGTGCGCTGCCCAATACTGTCAACTATGCGGTGTGTGTCCCACTCACAGGATGAGTGCGCTGCCCAATACTGTCAACTATGGCGCTGTGTCTCCACTCACAGGATGAGTGAGTGACGCTGCCCAATACTGTCACTATGGGGTGTGTCCACTCACAGGATGAGTGGCGCTGCCCAATACTGTCACTATGGCGGTGTGTCCACTCACAGGATGAGTGGACAGCTGCCCAATACTGTACACTATGGCGGTGTGGTGTCCACTCACAGGATGAGTGAGTGCGCTGCACTACTGTCACATATGGGGGTGTGTCCACTCACAGGATGAGTGGTGCTGCCCAATACTGTCACTATGGTGGTGTGTCCACTCACAGGATGAGTGGCGGCTCCCAATACTGTCACTATGGCGGTGTGCCACTCAGACAGGATGAGTGCGCTGCCCATACTGTCACTATGGCGGTGTGGTCCACTCACAGGATGAGGTGACTGCCCAAATACTGTCCACTATGGGGTGTGTCCACTCACAGGATGATGGCGCTGCCCAATACTGTCCACTGAGGTGCTGTGTGCCACTCACAGGATGAGTGGTGCTGCCAATACTGTCACTATGGGCGTGGTGTCCCACTCACAGGATGAGTGGCGCTGCCATACTGTCACTATGGTGGTGTGTCCACTCACGGATGAGTGGCGCTGCCCAATACTGTACCACTATGGCGGTGTGTCACTCACACAGGATGAGTGGCTGCCCCCACCAATACTGTCACTATGCGTGTGTGTCCACTCACAGGATGAGTGGCGCTGGCCCAATACTGTCCACTATGGGGGTGTGTCCACTCACAGGATGAGTGGCGCTGGCCCAATACTGTCACTATGGCGGTTGTTCCACTCACAGGATGAGTGGCTGCTGCCCCAATACTGTCACTATGGCGGTGTGTCCACTCACAGGATGAGTGGGCGCTGCCCATACTGTCACTATGGTGGTGTGTCCACTCACAGGATGAGTGAGCGCTGCCCAATACTGTCACTATGGTGTGTGTCCACTCACAGGGATGAGTGGCGGCTGCCCATACTGTCACTATGGGCGTGTGTCCATCACAGGATGAGTGGCGCTGCCATACTGCTCATATGGCGGTGTGTCCACTCACAGGATGAGTGACGCTGCCCCATTCTGTCACTATGGTGTCGTCCGTCACCCTCCATCCTCACGGATGAGTGGCGCTGCCGCTCAATACGTCACTATGGCGGATGTGTCCACTCACAGGATGAGTGGCGCTGCCCATACTGTCAGTATGGCGGTGTGTCCACTCACAGGATGAGTGGCGCTGCCAATACTGTCACTATGGCGGTGTGTCCACTCACAGGATAAAAGTGCGCTGCCCAATACTGTCACTGTGGGTTGTGTCACTCACAGGAGAGTGGCGCTGCCCAATACTGTCACTATGGGGTGTGTGTCCACTCACAGAGAGGTGACGCTGGCCAATACTGTCACTATGGCGGTAGGTCCACTCACAGGATGAGTGGGCGCTGCCAACTGGTCACTATGGCGGCTGGTCTCCACTCACAGGATGAGTGGCGCTGCCCAATACTGTCACTATGGGGTGGTCCACTCACAGGATGAGTGGACGCTGCCAATACTGTCATATGCGTGTGTGTCCACTCACAGGATGAGTGACGCTGCCACAATACTGTCACTATGGGTGTGTGTCCACTCACAGGATGAGTGTACGCTGCCCAATACTGTCACTATGGCGGTGTGTCCACTCACAGGATGAGTGGCGCGGCCCATACTGTCACTATGGGGGTGTAGGTTCCACTCACAGGATGAGGTGACGCTGCCCATACGGTCACTATGGGGTAGGTCCACTCACAGGATGAGTGGCGCTGCCCAATACTGTCACTATGGCGGTGTCCACTCTCAGGATGAGGGTGACGCTCTCAATACTGTACTATGGGTGGTGTGTCCACTCACAGGATGAGTGACGCTGCCCAATCTGTCACTATGGCGGTGTGTGTCCACTCACAGGATGAGTGGCGGCTGCAACACAATACTGTCACTATGGCCTGTATGTGTCACTCACAGGATGAGTGGCTGACGACTCCCAATACTGTCACTATGGGGTGGTGGTCCCTCACCAGGATGAGTGACGCTGCGCAATCACTGTCAGTATGCGGTATGTGTCACTCACAGGATGGCAGTGGCGTGAGCGCCCAATACTATCACTATGGCGGTGTGTTGATAGGCCTATCGTGTCACTAACAGGATGAGTGGCGCCTGCCCCAATACTGTCACCTATGGCGGTGTGTCCACCTCCATACTGCACGGTTGAGCGTGTGTCCCAGATGACCTCCTGTCACTATGGCGGTGTGTCCACTCACAGGATGAGTGGCGCTGCCTAATACTGTCACTATGGCATGCTGTGTCCACTCACGGGATGAGTGACGCTGCCAATACTGTCACTATGGCGGATGTGTCCACTCACGGGATAGTGGCGCTTGCCCAATACTGTCACTATGGCGGTGTCCACCTCACAGGATGATGAGGCGCTGCCAATCTGTCACTATGCGGTGTCACACTCACAGTATGGTGGCGCTGCCCATACTGTCAATATGGGGTGTGTCCTCACAATGAGTGGCTGCTGCCAAAACTGTCACTATGGCAGTGTGTCGCCTCACAGGATGAGTGCGCTGCCCCATACTGTCACAAGGGCGGTGGGAGCCACTCACAGGGTTAGTGGCGCTGCCCCATACTGTCCATATGGCGGTGTCTCCACTCACAGGATAAGTGGCCGGCCCAAATACTTCACTGTGTGTCCACTCACATGTTAAGTGGCGCTGCCCAATACTTCACTATGGTGGTGTGTCCCTCACAGGATGAGTGGCCTGCCCACAACTGTCACTATGTGAGTGTGTCCACTCACAGGATGTGTGGCCCTGCACAATACTGGTCATCTATGACGGTGTGTCCACTCACAGTGAGTGACGCTGCCCATCTGTCACTATGTGGTGTGTCCACTCACAGTATAGTACCTGCCCAATACTCACATGGCGGTGTGTCCACTCACAGATGAATACCATCCCCAGTGACTGTTCACTATGGCGTGGTGTGTTCACTCCAGATGATGGGGCGCTGCCCATACTTCACTATGCGGTTGTCCACCACAGGATTAATGACGCTGCCCAATACTTGTCACTATGGCGGTGTGGCACCTCACAGATGAGAGGGACGCTGCCCAATACTTTTAATATGGCGGTGTGTCCACTTACAGGATGATTGACGCTTCCCAATACTGGTCCTATGGCAGTGTGTCCACTCACAGAGAGAGTGACGCTGCCCAATACTTCACTATGGTGGTGTGTCCAACCACAGGACGAGTGACGCTGCCCATAATTCACTATTAGGTGTGTCCACTCAAGATGAGTGACGCTGCCCAATACTGTCACTATAGGGGTGTTCCACTCACGGCATGAGTGACGCTGCCCAACACTGTCTTTTTGCGGTGTGTCACTCCCCCACAAAACCCCGGATGAGTGACGCTGCCACAATACTTCACTATGGGTGGACGGTCGGGGATTGAACGCCGACCTGCGTGAAGCGAGACCGTCACTCGACCGTCCAGCCCAAGTTTTTTTTCGCACTGAAGTAATTGGAATTTGTTGCTATTGAACATGTTGATGTTATCCCACTTTCTATCTCTTCGTCATTAACGAAGTGAGGACGAAGAGGTAGAACAGCTTCTTGACAGAGCCCGGGTGCAAGGGAGGAATTGTTAAACCCTGGTTTATGTCTCAGAGAGGCTGCAGGATCAGTCTGAGTCCAGTAGAACTCCCAGTTGCAATTCTTTTTGACCATGTCGTAGCCTAGTGGATTAAGGCAGCGTCTGGGATCCTCTCAGACGTAGGTTCGAACCCTCATCACGGGCCATTGTAGATTTGTTTATTTAATCAAAGCAATATTGCGTGTATGGAGTAGATGGTTCCACATACACAAGTTATATATGCAGGCGATGAGTCACAATAACGTGCTGAAGTATGTTGACCAGACCCACACTAGACGGTGAAGGGACGACGACGTTTCGGTCCGTCCCTGGACCATTCTCAAGTCGACTTGAGAATGGTCCAGGATGGACCGAAACGTCGTCGTCCCTTCACTTTCTAGCGTGTGGTCTTGTCAACAAGTTATATACCATCTAATTTACGATGTTCATTACATAAGTGATCTGAGGGAGCGGCCCGGTGTTGAGACCCACACCACTACAAGGTGGGTGGCAGCAGCCCACCTGGTGCCCACACCGCGAGTTGGTAAACAATCAAATCGTCTCCACACACACACACACGCACACACACCCACACACACACGCACACGCACACGCACACGCACACGCACACCCCCCCCCCCCACACACACACACACCACACACACACACACACACACACACACACCCCTACATATTTCTTCTGATGCAGTGAATAAACACATCAGACTCCACCCCTCACCCCCCAGCGAGCAAACCTCCACACCTCCTCTACTTTGTCCTTCGTCCCCGACTTCAACAGTTCCTCCCCTCCCCCCCCCCCCCCAACCTCTCAAGGTGGTACAGGAGAAAAGAGGCTGTCACTCTAGATCAGAGGGCTTAACGCGTCAATAAAAGGCGTCTAATGGAGCGATACTAACGTCCTCAAACATAATTGAAGGTTTCCATATCAGCGCCTCGACACCCACCGTGGAGGAACAAACCAGAGCCAACTGTTCATATCAATCTATACTTCAATACTCAGTATACATATACATACTTCCAGCTGTTAAAGATATAGTCAACACTTCTCTTATAGTTTTCGAAGTTGTGTTTACTACACAGAAAATGAGAAACCGGGAGGATAGACTAGGGTAATAATGCGTGTTGGTGAGGCGTATGCCCCAGGGAGTCCCAGGGGAGTGTTGTGGTCCCGAGGGGCGAGGGAGTGACGGGAGGCAGTTGGACGACGGAAACCAGAAGGGACAGACAGACAGAGACAGAGAAAAGGCTGAAACATACGAAAGAGGAGGAATGGGATGGGATCCAGGCGGAGAGCCTGCATCCTGAAAGCCTTAAAGCCTGTTTAAAGCCTTACAAAGATATGAAAGGGGAGATATGAGACAGACTTCGAAAATTAATATAGCAAAAATATACTCTGAAACGTAAGCATAAACGATATACACCAGGGTCCTGTAGTGTGTACAACACCAGGGTCCTGTAGTGTGTACAACACCAGGGTCCTGTAGTGTGTACAGCACCAGGGTCCTGTAGTGTGTACAACACCAGGGTCCTGTAGTGTGTACAACACCAGGGTCCTGTAGTGTGTACAACACCAGGGTCCTGTAGTGTGTACAACACCAGGGTCCTGTAGTGTGTACAACACCAGGGTCCTGTAGTGTGTACAACACCAGGGTCCTGTAGTGTGTACAACACCAGGGTCCTGTAGTGTGTACAACACCAGGGTCCTGTAGCGTGTACAACACCAGGGACCTGTAGTGTGTACAACACCAGGGTCCTGTAGTGTGTACAACACCAGGGTCCTGTAGTGTGTACAACACCAGGGACCTGTAGTGTGTACAACACCAGGGTCCTGTAGTGTGTACAACACCAGGGTCCTGTAGTGTATTCACTTAGTTGTATTTGTATTTTACGGGGGTTGAGCTTTGCTCTTTCGGCCCGCCTCTCAACTGCCAATCAACTGTTTCCTAACTACTTTTTTTTTTCCCCACACCCCACACACCCCAGGAAGCAGCCCGTGACAGCTGACTAACTCCCAGGTACCTATTTACTGCTAGGTAACAGGGGCATTCAGGGTGAAAGAAACTTTGCCCATTTGTTTCTGCCGGGTGCGGGAATCGAACCCGCGCCACAGAATTACGAATCCTGCACGCTATCCACCAGGCTACCTGGCCCCTAGGGTCCTGTAGTGTGTACAACACCAGGGTCCATCTCGTACGTGAAACTCAACACAGAATTCCGCTCAAATGCCTCCTTCAGCTGCTGCAGACATCTGGCATCAGGTACCTGTGTAAAAATGACGTACCTGCAGCAGCTGAGCGGAATTCTGTGTTGTGTTTCATGAACAAGATGGAGAATATTGGGAAGCTGCTCTTTCTGGATGTAACAGTCACGGAAAGGAGCGGAGGCTTCCATACTGCAGTCTACACCAAGGAAACAAACATAGGAATGTGCCTCAATGCCAATAGCGACTGCCCAGACAGGTACAAGAGGAGTGTTGTTAACGCTTACGTCGACCGTGCTCTCAGCCACAGCTCAGGATGGAAAGAAGTCGATGAAGAACTCTGCAGGGTAAGGCAGGTCCTAGTCAACAATGACTTCTCTAACGGTTTCGTTGAAGTCATCATAAAAAGAAAGGTGGAACGCCATGTAACCTCTGAAGTCAACCAACACAAAACTTGTACCACCAATTAGACTATTTTACAGGAACTTCTTTTCACCGGCTCATGAAACGGAGGAAAGGGTCCTAAAAGATATTGTTGATAGGAACGTTATCCCTACAGACAAAAATCAGAAAATACAATTGATAATTTATTATAAAACCAAAAAAACGACCAATCTACAAAACTCCCCAGACACCAAGCAGAACGCTTTGAAGGAAACCAACGTCGTCTATGGCTTTAAATGCCCACTTAGGGACTATAAGCCCCAAAGAACTCAGTATATAGGCAAGACAACAACGTCTCTTTCTAGACGACTAACAATGCATAAGCAACAGGGAGCCATCAAGGAACATATAATCTCTTCTCACAACCAGACCATCACCAAAGAAATCTTAGCAAACAACACAGAAATCATCGACAGGTACAGCGATAGCAGGCGGCTTGACATCTGCGAGGCACTACACATCAAGAAGTCAACACCAGCAATCAACAGCCAATTGACGCACAACTATATTCTACCCACTTCAAGACTCCGCTCCAACATAGAAACATCAAGAAATATGGGCCAATAGGCCCTCTGCAGTTCTATTTGTACCCAACTTCTGCAAATCTATATCCATTATTCCGTGTTCTGTGTTTTGTTGAAAGTTTGTTTTTCACCCCACTATTGTACTACATCACCTCACCCAAATGCAGGTATAAGAGCCAATGCTGTTCAGCCATAAGTTCAGTCATAAGTTGTGTGTGGATAAACTAAAGTCTTTGAAAATGTAATAAGTTTTACGAAACGCGCTCAAGTGTCGCGTCAGACTAGAAATAAAAATGAATTTTGGAGAATTGATTTTTCATTTACCGTCACCAGTAAAAAGAAACATAAGGAAAATCGAGAATATTCGTGTTAGAATTATTAATCTTACTTTTTCGGTCATATTTAATAATATATGTCTACAGGAAAGACTGCTACCAAAATATACTAATATTCTACATTGTATATATATATATATATATATATATATATATATATATATATATATATATATATATATATATATATATATATATATATATATATATATATGCGAACAAGCCTGAATGGTCCCCAGGACTATATGCGAATGAAAACTCACACCCCAGAAGTGACTCGAACCCATACTCCCAGGAGCAACGCAACTGGTATGTACAAGACGCCTTAAACCACTTGACCATCACGACCGGACATAATGAGGTGATAGCCGAAGCTATTTTCATATATATATATATATATATATATATATATATATATATATATATATATATATACATATATATATATATATATATGAATAATATGCTTTACATTTTATAACTATTTTAAATACACCAATTTATTTGTAGAGATATTGATTAATTAATAATTTGTTGAAATTGCAACTAGAGTGTAAAATATTAAGCAAGCACTCCGCTATACGACACGTGAAGGTAAAGTATTCATCATATATTAGGTCAAGACAACATCGCTTAATGTGTTGTCGCTGCCAATGACAACATTGTCGATGGGGAGATGGGTGGGCGTTCTCGTATCCCATTTCTGCCCTCTTGACTCTACGCTAATTATACTATTAATCTGTATTGTTGGGGACAGGGGCGATGGTTGAGGAGGGGGTAGGGATAAGGGTGGAGGAAGGGGGGTAGCAAAGGGGCGGGGATTAGACCTTGGCAGGAGGCGTGCCTCGTCCAATACCCCACATCATGACCAAGATCTTCACCCTAGGGTGTACTGGGGAGCGAGGGGCTCCCCTGGAGGTAAGGGGAGGAGAACTTAAGGGGGGTGGAGCGTCTTCAGGACCACACCAGTACCCCGGGGACGATAAAGTGGTCCTGAAGTGTCCTGAAGCAGGCCTGCTGCACGAGGCTAAGGGACACAAGGGCTCGGGGAGGCCCCTGATGAGATGGGATCAACAGGTGGAGACTGATGCAGACCTGAGCCCCCCCTCACTATACAGTCTCTACCCCCCCTCACTGTCTTCTCACTATCCTCTACCAAGAGCAAGATAACATGTAATCTTCCCTTCACTGTGGCGCAGCTGGCTGCCTCCAGCGCCTCCACCACAGGCAGCCAATCACCGTCACAAAAGGGGGATTAACAACCAATCACTGAGTAATCCCATCACTGATCCGCCAGTCCTCCCTACTGACCACACTCACAGACAAATTAACCCTCAAGTTGATGCTCAACTTAACCCCCTGACACTAATCCTCAAGTGGTGGGTCTGAGGTGGAGGTGATGAAGATGTGGTTGACTTCTTACAAGTGCCGCCAGGAGCCTCCACCAAGGTGACCAGGAGCCTCCACCAAGGTGACCAAGAGCCTCCACCAAGGTGACCAAGAGCCTCCACCAAGGTGACCAGAGCCTCCACCAAGGTGACCAAGAGCCTCCACCAAGGTGACCAAGAGCCTCCACCAAGGTGACCAAGAGCCTCCACCAAGGTGACCAAGAGCCTCCACCAAGGTGACCAAGAGCCTCCACCAAGGTGACCAAGAGCCTCCACCAAGGTGACCAAGAGCCTCCACCAAGGTGACCAAGAGCCTCCACCAAGGTGACCAAGAGCCTCCACCAAGGTGACCAAGAGCCTCCACCAAGGTGACCAAGAGCCTCCACCAAGGTGACCAAGAGCCTTCACCAAGGTGACCAAGAGCCTCCACCAAGGTGACCAAGAGCCTCCACCAAGGTGACCAAGAGCCTTCACCAAGGTGACCAAGAGCCTCCACCAAGGTGACCAAGAGCCTCCACCAAGGTGACCAAGAGCCTCCACCAAGGTGACCAAGAGCCTCACCAAGGTGACCAAGAGCCTCCACCAAGGTGACCAAGAGCCTCCACCAAGGTGACCAAGAGCCTTCACCAAGGTGACCAAGAGCCTTCACCAAGGTGACCAAGAGCCCCAGGTGACCAAGAGCCTTCACTAAGGTGACCAAGAGCCTTCACTAAGGTGACCAAGAGCCTTCACCAAGGTGACCAAGAGCCTTCACTAAGGTGACCAAGAGCCTTCACCAAGGTGACCAAGAGCCTTCACTAAGGTGACCAAGAGCCTTCACTAAGGTGACCAAGAGCCTCCACCAAGGTGACCAGGAGCCTCCACCATGGTGACCAAGAGCCTCCACCAAGGTGACCAAGAGCCTCCACCAAGGTGACTAAGAGCCTCCACCAAGGTGACCAAGAGCCTCCACCAAGGTGACCAAGAGCCTCCACCAAGGTGACCAAGAGCCTTCACCAAGGTGACCAAGAGCCTCCAGCATGGTGACCAAGAGCCTCCACCAAGGTGACCAAGAGCCTTCACCAAGGTGACCAAGAGCCTCCACCAAGGTGACCAAGAGCCTCCACCAAGGTGACCAAGAGCCTTCACCAAGGTGACCAAGAGCCTTCACCAGGGCAGTGGGTGGTGCCCGAGGGGGGGGGGGGGGAAGGGGGACAATAAGAGCGCCCCGTCACCCAGTAGTCGTTGAGTTCGGCGTCTTCATCTTCACCTCCCTTATTACAGCCCCGCTGTAGCACGCCCGCAGAGCAGAGTCTGCCTCAGTATGGCGCATCACACCACATTACGCTGATGAGAAAACGCAATGGAATGATTATATTTCTGTTGCACCTGAGGCTCTGTTGTCCACCGCACCGCTGTGGCGACCACCGCACCGCTGTAGCGACCACCGCACCGCTGTGGAGCTGGGGACAATGTGTGTATAGCCAGTCGACCGAGAACGATAGTATCTATTGTTATTTTTTACTGAGGCTG
>WNGS01162284.1:0-25555 GCA_020271785.1 Procambarus virginalis
GATAACTATTACAATAAGCAAAAACAGTTATGCAAATATTGTTGTTTTTCCTTCACTTAGTTCGTTACATCCTAAGTGTAGTAATATATTAGGAATCTGACACAATAAATCGAATTCAGTGAAACATGTTTTACTTAACCTTTCTTGTCCCGTCCCAGAACTATCGCACACGAGTTTATATATATATATATATATATATATATATATATATATATTATATATATATAATATATAAATATTATTATATATATATATAATTTATAATATAAATGTCTCAAAAGGGTTAGATTATTCAGTAGAAACTAACTCTCTGATACGTTTATTTTCGAGGTAGGTCCATTGCCAGTGGTACTAAAACTTATATATATATATTATATATATTATATATATATATATATATATATATATACTATATATATAATATATGCTGAGCCACAGCAACCTTCCCCAGTGACCTCCCCACCATTCCCCTCATCCTCCAACCATTCCCCCCCCCTGTTCCCCTTGTCCTCCTCACCATCCCCCACTCCACCGTCCCCTCCTCCTCCCTCAATATTCTCACTCAACTTCCCCTCGTCCTCCTTACCATTCCCGCCTCCCTGTCCCCTCCTCCCTCCCACCGTCCCCCACTCCCCTGTCCCTCTCTCCCTCCCCACCGTCCCCCACTCCCCTGTCCCCTCTCCCTCCCCACCGTCCCCACTCCCCTGTCCCACTGTCACTATGGGCGGTGTGTCCACTCACAGGATGAGTGGCGCTGCCCATACTGTCACTATGATGGTGTGTCCACTCACAGGATGAGTGGCGCTGCCCAATACTGTCACTATGGCGGTGTGTCCACTCACGGATGAGTGGCGCTGCCCAATACTGTCACTATGGTGGTGTGTCCACTCACAGGATGAGTGGCGCTGCCCAATACTGTCACTATGGCGTGTGTCCACTCACAGGATGAGTGGCGCTGCCCAATACTGTCACTATGGCGGTGTGTCCACTCACGGATGAGTGGCGCTGCCCAATACTGTCACTATGGTGGTGTGTCCACTCACAGGATGAGTGACGCTGCCCAATACTGTCACTATGGCGGTGTGTCCACTCACAGGATGGGTGGCGCTGCCCAATACTGTCAATATGGTGGTGTGTCCACTCACAGGATGAGTGGCGCCGCTGCCCAATATGTCACTATGGCAGTGTGTCCACTCACAGGATGAGTGGCGCTGCCCAATACTGTCGCTATGGCGGTGTGTCCACTCACAGGATGAATGCGCTGCCCAATACTGTCACTATGGCGATGTGTCCACTCACAGGATGAGTGGCGCTGCCCAATACTGTCACTATGGCGGTGTGTCCACTCACAGGATGAGTGGCACTGCCCAATACTGTCACTATGGCGGTGTGTTCACTCACAGGATGAGTGGCGCTGCCCAATACTGTCACTATGGCGGTGTGTCCACTCACAGGATGAGTGGCGTGGCGCCCAATACTGTCACTATGGTGGTTTGTCCACTCACAGGATGAGTGCGCTGCCCAATACTGTCACTATGGCGGTGTGTCCACCCACAGGATGAGTGACGCTGCCCAATACTGTCACTATGGCGGTGTGTCACTCACAGGATGAGTGACGCTGCCCAATATGTCACTATGGCGGTGTGCGGTGTCACTCACAGGATGAGTGACGCTGCCCCAAACTGTCACTATGGCGGTGTGTCCACTCACAGGATGAGTGTGCGCTGCCCAATACTGTCACTATGGCGGTGTGTCCACTCACAGGATGAGTGGCGCTGCCCAATACTGTCACTATGGCGGTGGGTCCACTCACAGGATGAGTGAGCTGCCCAATACTGTCACTATGGTGGTGTGTCCACTCACAGGATGAGTGACGCTGCCCAATACTGTCACTATGGCGTGTGTCCACTCACAGGATGAGTAGTGACGCTGCCCAATACTGTCACTATGGCGGTGTGTCCACTCACAGGATGAGTGGCGCTGCCCAATACTGTCACTATGGCGGTGTGTCACTCACAGGATGAGTGACGCTGCCCAATACTGTCACTATGGTGGTGTGTCCACTAACAGGATGAGTGACGCTGCCCAATACTGTCACTATGGCGGTGTGTTCACTCACAGGATGAGTGGACGCTGCCCAATACTGTCAATATGGCGGTGTGTCCACTCACAGGATGAGTGACGCTGCCCAATACTGTCACTATGGCGGTGTGTCCACTCACAGGATGAGTGACGCTGCCCAATACTGTCACTATGGTGGTGTGTCCACTCACAGGATGAGTGACGCTGCCCAACACTGTCAGTATTGCGGTGTGTTCACTCACAGGATGAGTGACGCTGCCCAATACTGTCACTATGGCGGTTGTCCACTCACAGGATGAGTGGTGCTGCCCAATGCTGTCACTATGGCGGTGTGTCCACTCACAGGATGAGTGACGCTGCCCAATACTGTCACTATGCGGTGTGTCCACTCACAGGATGAGTGACGCTGCCCAATACTGTCACTATGGCGGTGTGTCCACTCACAGGTTGAGTGACGCTGCCCAATACTGTCACTATGGTGGTGTGTCCACTCACAGGATGAGTGGCGCTGCCCAATACTGTCACTATGGTGGTGTGTCCACTCACAGGATGAGTGACGCTGCCCAATACTGTCACTATGGCGGTGTGTCCACTCACAGGATGAGTGGCGCTGCCCAATACTGTCACTATGGCGGTGTGTTCACTCACAGGATGAGTGGCGCTGCCCAATACTGTCACTATGGTGGTGTGTCCACTCACAGGATGAGTGGCGCTGCCCAATACTGTCACTATGGCGGTGTGTCCACTCACAGGATGAGTGACGCTGCCCAATACTGTCACTATGGTGGTGTGTCCACTCACAGGATGAGTGACGCTGCCCAATACTGTCACTATGGTGGTGTGTCCACTCACAGGATGAGTGGCGCTGCCCAATAAACTCGACCCTCGGGGCAAAATTTAAAAATATAAACGCCAGCATACACGTCAATGCCACACACTTTTCACTCAAGCTTCCGCACTATTCAGAAGGCGGCCCTGTTTCCCACGTTAAAATTAATGTAATAATAATTGCATTTTTCACAATATCCGGCACAGAACAGGAAGTGTATTTATACAGCAATTGTATAAAAACGCAACACACGAACATACACACAAAGGAACATGACATTATACACATGTGAATGAGCGGAGGACGTTGTAATATATATATATTATATATATATATATATATATATATATATATATATATATATATAATATATATATATATATATATATATATATATATATATATATATGTCGTACCTAGTAGCCAGAACGCACTTCTCAGCCTACTATGCAAGGCCCGATTTGCCTAATAAGCCAAGTTTTCATGAATTAATTGCTTTTTCGACTACCTAACCTACCTAACCTAACCTAACCTAACTTTTTCGGATACCTAACCTAACCTAACATATAAAGATAGGTTAGGTTTAGGTTAGGTAGGGTTGGTTAGGTTCGGTCATATAACTACGTTAATTTTAACTCCAATAAAAAAATTGACCTCATACATAATAAAATGGGTAGCTTTATCATTTCATAAGAAAAAAATTAGAGAAATATATTAATTCATGAAAACTTGGCTTATTAGTCAAATCGGGCCTTGCATAGTAGGCTGAGAAAGTGCGTTCTGGCTACTAGGTACGACATATATATATATATATATATATATATATATATATATATATATATATATATATATATATATATATATATATATAATATGTATGTATATATATATATATGTATGTATAATACACATATACACCAGAGGACGGAGGCGGTTAAATTATACACATGATCGAATTGTTAGACGTTAGATTTGTTTATAAAAGTCAATAATTATTAGAAATGTATAATGTCACGTGTGGGAGTTTTGTTGGACTGTCAGCAGTCTGTTTTTGTGTTGATGAGGCAACGATTTATGGTGTGTATCGTGACACACTGGTTGGTTATGACTGGCGTCACCACCCTGACTCTCTACACCACACAGTCACCACACTGACTCTCTACACCACACAGTCACCACACTGACTCTCTACACCACACACAGTCACCACCCTGACTCTCTACACCACACAGTCACCACACTGACTCTCTACACCACACAGTCACCACCCTGACTCTCTACACCACACACAGTCACCACCCTGACTATCTACACCACACACAGTCACCACCCTGACTCTCTACACCACAGTCACCACCCTGACTCTCTACACCACACACAGTCACCACCCTGACTCTCTACACCACACAGTCACCACACTGACTCTCTACACCACACAGTCACCACCCTGACTCTCTACACCACAGTCACCACCCTGACTCTCTACACCACAGTCACCACACTGACTCTCTACACCACAGTCACCACACTGACTCTCTACACCACAGTCACCACCCTGACTCTCTACACCACACACAGTCACCACCCTGACTCTCTACACCACACAGTCACCACACTGACTCTCTACACCACAGTCACCACACTGACTCTCTACACCACAGTCACCACACTGACTCTCTACACCACAGTCACCACCCTGACTCTCTACACCACACAGTCACCACCCTGACTCTCTTCACCACAGTCACCACACTGTCTCTACACCACACAGTCACCACCCTGACTCTCTACACCACACACAGTCACCACCCTGACTATCTACACCACACAGTCACCACACTGACTCTCTACACCACACACAGTCACCACACTGACTCTCTACACCACACACAGTCACCACCCTGACTCTCTACACCACACAGTCACCACCCTGACTCTCTACACCACACACAGTCACCACCCTGACTCTCTACACCACACAGTCACCACCCTGACTCTCTACACAACACAGTCACCACACTGACTCTCTACACCACACAGTCACCACCATGACTCTCTAAACCACACACAGTCACCACCCTGACTCTCTACACCACACAGTCACCACCCTGACTCTTTACACCACACAGTCACCACCCTGACTCTCTACACCACACACAGTCACCACACTGACTCTCTACACCACACAGTCACCACCCTGACTCTCTACACCACACACAGTCACCACCCTGACTCTCTACACCACAGTCACCACACTGACTCTCTACACCACACAGTCACCACCCTGACTCTCTACACCACACAGTCACCACCCTGACTCTCTACACCACACACAGTCACCACCCTGACTCTCTACACACACACAGTCACCACCCTGACTCTCTACACCACAGTCACCACCCTGACTCTCTACACCACAGTCACCACCCTGACTCTCTACACCACACAGTCACCACCCTGACTCTCTACACAACACAGTCACCACACTGACTCTCTACACACACAGTCACCACCATGACTCTCTACACCACACACAGTCACCACCCTGACTCTCTACACCACACAGTCACCACCCTGACTCTCTACACCACACAGTCACCACCCGACTCTCTACACCACACAGTCACCACACTGACTCTCTACACCACACACAGTCACCACCCTGACTCTCTACACCACAGTCACCACACTGACTCTCTACACCACACAGTCACCACCCTGACTCTCTACACCACACACAGTCACCACCCTGACTCTCTACCACACACAGTCACCACCCTGACTCTTACACCACACACAGTCACCACCTGACTCTCTACACACAGTCACCACACTGACTCTCTACACCACAGTCACCACCCTGACTCTCTACACACACACAGTCACCACCTGACTCTCTACACCACAGTCACCACACTGACTCTCTACACCACAGTCACCACCTGACTCTCTACACCACAGTCACCACCACTGACTCTACACCACACAGTCACCACACTGACTCTACACCACACAGTCACCACACTGACTCTCTACACCACACAGTCACCACCCTGACTCTCTACACCACACACAGTCACCACACTGACTCTCTACACCACACACAGTCACCACCCTGACTCTCTACACCACACACAGTCACCACACTGACTCTCTACACCACACAGTCACCACCCTGACTCTCTACACCACACACAGTCACCACACTGACTCTCTACACCACACACAGTCACCACACTGACTCTCTACACCACACAGTCACCACACTGACTCTCTACACACAGTCACCACACTGACTCTCTACACCACACAGTCACCACCCTGACTCTCTACACCACACATCACCACCTGACTCTCTACACCACACACAGTCACCACCCTGACTCTCTACACCACACAGTCACCACACTGACTCTCTACACCACACAGTCACCACCCTGACTCTCTACACCACAGTCACCACATGACTCTCTACACCACAGTCACCACACTGACTCTCTACACCACAGTCACCACACTGACTCTCTACACACAGTCACCACCCTGACTCTCTACACCACACACAGTCACCACCCTGACTCTCTACACCACACAGTCACCACACTGACTCTCTACACCACACAGTCACCACACTGACTCTCTACACCCACAGTCACCACACTGACTCTCTACACACAGTCACCACCCTGACTCTCTACACCACACAGTCACCACCCTGACTCTCTACACCACAGTCACCACACTGACTCTCTACACCACACAGTCACCACACTGACTCTCTACACACACAGTCACCACCTGACTCTCTACACCACACAGTCACCACACTGACTCTCTACACCACACACAGTCACCACACTGACTCTCTACACCACACACAGTCACCACCCTGACTCTCTACACCACACAGTCACCACCCNGTCACCACACTGACTCTCTACACCACACAGTCACCACACTGACTCTCTACACCACACAGTCACCACCCTGACTTCTACACCACACACAGTCACCACCACTGACTCTCTACACCACAGTCACCACACTGACTCTCTACACCACAGTCACCACACTGACTCTCTACACCACAGTCACCACACTGACTCTCTACACCAAAGTCACTACACTGACTCTCTACACCACAGTCACCACACTGACTCTCTACACCACAGTCACCACACTGACTCTCTACACCACACAGTCACAACCCTGACTCTCTACACCACACAGTCACCACACTGACTCTCTACACCACACAGTCACCACACTGACTCTCTACACCACACAGTCACCACACTGACTCTCTACACCACACAGTCACCACCCTGACTCTCTACACCACAGTCACCACCCTGACTCTCTACACCACACACAGTCACCACACTGACTCTCTACACCACACAGTCACCACACTGACTCTCTACACCACACAGTCACCACCCTGACTCTCTACACCACACACAGTCACCACACTGACTCTCTACACCACACAGTCACCACACTGACTCTCTACACCACACAGTCACCACACTGACTCTCTACACCACACAGTCACCACCCTGACTCTCTACACCACAGTCACCACCCTGACTCTCTACACCACACACAGTCACCACACTGACTCTCTACACCACACAGTCACCACACTGACTCTCTACACCACACAGTCACCACCCTGACTCTCTACACCACAGTCACCACAATGACTCTCTACACCACACACAGTCACCACACTGACTCTCTACACCACAGTCACCACCCTGACTCTCTACACCACAGTCACCCTGACTCTCTACACCACACAGTCACCACCCTGGCTCTCTACACCACACAGTCACAACCCTGACTCTCTACAACACACAGTCACCACCCTGACTCTCTACACCACACAGTCACCACCCTGACTCTCTACACCACACACAGTCACCACCCTGACTCTCTACACCACACAGTCACCACCCTGACTCTCTACACCACACAGTCACCACCCTGACTCTCTACACCACACAGTCACCACCCTGACTCTCTACAACACACAGTCACCACCCTGACTCTCTACACCACACAGTCACCACACTGACTCTCTACAGCACACAGTCACCACACTGACTCTCTACACCACAGTCACCACCCTGACTCTCTACACCACACAGTCACCACACTGACTCTCTACACCACAGTCACCACACTGACTCTCTACACCACACAGTCACCACACTGACTCTCTACACCACACAGTCACCACACTGACTCTCTACACCACACAGTCACCACCCTGACTCTCTACACCACAGTCAACACACTGACTCTCTACACCACACACAGTCACCACACTGACTCTCTACACCACACAGTCACCACACTGACTCTGTACACCACAGTCACCACACTGACTCTCTACACCACACACAGTCACCACACTGACTCTCTACACCACATAGTCACCACATTGACTCTCTACACCACAGTCACCACCCTGACTCTCTACACCACACACAGTCACCACACTGACTCTCTACACCACACAGTCACCACCCTGACTCTCTACACCACAGTCACCACACTGACTCTCTACACCACAGTCACCACACTGACTCTCTACACCACACACAGTCACCACACTGACTCTCTACACCACACAGTCACCACACTGACTCTCTACACCACAGTCACCACACTGACTCTCTACACCACACACAGTCACCACACTGACTCTCTACACCACACAGTCACCACACTGACTCTCTACACCACACAGTCACCACCCTCACTCTCTACACCACAGTCACCACACTGACTCTCTACACCACAGTCACCACACTGACTCTCTACACCACACAGTCACCACACTGACTCTCTACACCACACAGTCACCACACTGACTCTCTACACACAGTCACCACACTGACTCTCTACACCACAGTCACCACACTGACTCTCTACACCACA
The DNA here is from genome assembly GCA_020271785.1 of Procambarus virginalis. NCBI lineage: Eukaryota > Metazoa > Arthropoda > Malacostraca > Decapoda > Cambaridae > Procambarus > Procambarus virginalis. The sequence continues at coordinate 8,861 of WNGS01162284.1, forward strand.
GTCACCACACTGACTCTCTACACCACAGTCACCACACTGACTCTCTACACCACAGTCACCACACTGACTCTCTACACCACAGTCACCACACTGACTCTCTACACCACAGTCACCACACTGACTCTCTACACCACAGTCACCACACTGACTCTCTACACCACAGTCACCACACTGACTCTCTACACCACAGTCACCACATTGACTCTCTACACCACAGTCACCACGCTGACTCTCTACACCACAGTCACCACACTGACTCTCTACACCACAGTCACCACACTGACTCTCTACACCACAGTCACCACACTGACTCTCTACACCACAGTCACCACACTGACTCTCTACACCACAGTCACCACACTGACTCTCTACACCACAGTCACCACACTGACTCTCTACACCACAGTCACCACACTGACTCTCTACACCACAGTCACCACACTGACTCTCTACACCACAGTCACCACATTGACTCTCTACACCACACAGTCACCACACTGACTCTCTACACCACAGTCACCACACTGACTCTCTACACCACAGTCACCACACTGACTCTCTACACCACAGTCACCACACTGACTCTCTACACCACAGTCACCACACTGACTCTCTACACCACAGTCACCACCCTGACTCTCTACACACACACAGTCACCACACTGACTCTCTACACCACAGTCACCACACTGACTCTCTACACCACAGTCACCACACTGACTCTCTACACCACACACAGTCACCACACTGACTCTCTACACCACACACAGTCACCACCCTGACTCTCTACACCACAGTCACCACACTGACTCTCTACACCACAGTCACCACACTGACTCTCTACACCACACAGTCACCACACTGACTCTCTACATCACAGTCACCACACTGACTCTCTACACCACACAGTCACCACACTGACTCTCTACACTACACACAGTCACCACCCTGACTCTCTACACCACACAGTCACCACCCTGACTCTCTACACCACACACAGTCACCACCCTGACTCTCTACACCACACAGTCACCACACTGACTCTCTACACCACACAGTCACCACACTGACTCTCTACACCACACAGTCACCACCCTGACTCTCTACACCACACAGTCACCACCCTGACTCTCTACACCACACACAGTCACCACCCTGACTCTCTACACCACAGTCACCACCCTGACTCTCTACACCACACAGTCACCACACTGACTCTCTACACCACACAGTCACCACCCTGACTCTCTACACCACACAGTCACCACCCTGACTCTCTACACCAAACAGTCACCACACTGACTCTCTACACCACACAGTCACCACCCTGACTCTCTACACCACACAGTCACCACCCTGACTCTCTACACCACACACAGTCACCACCCTGACTCTCTACACCACACAGTCACCACCCTGACTCTCTACACCACAGTCACCACACTGACTCTCTACACCACACAGTCACCACCCTGACTCTCTACACCACACACAGTCACCACCCTGACTCTCTACACCACACAGTCACCACACTGACTCTCTACACCACACAGTCACCACACTGACTCTCTACACCACAGTCACCACCCTGACTCTCTACACCACACAGTCACCACCCTGACTCTCTACACCACACAGTCACCACCCTGACTCTCTACACCACACAGTCACCACCTGACTCTCTACACCACACAGTCACCACCCTGACTCTCTACACCACACAGTCACCACACTGACTCTCTACACCACACACAGTCACCACACTGACTCTCTACACCACACAGTCACCACCCTGACTCTCTACACCACACAGTCACCACACTGACTCTCTACACCACACAGTCACCACACTGACTCTCTACACCACACAGTCACCACACTGACTCTCTACACCACACACAGTCACCACCCTGACTCTCTACACCACACAGTCACCACACTGACTCTCTACACCACACAGTCACCACACTGACTCTCTACACCACACAGTCACCACACTGACTCTCTACACCACACAGTCACCACCCTGACTCTCTACACCACACAGTCACCACACTGACTCTCTACACCACACAGTCACCACACTGACTCTCTACACCACACAGTCACCACACTGACTCTCTACACCACACTGACTCTCTACACCACACAGTCACCACACTGACTCTCTACACCACACAGTCACCACCCTGACTCTCTACACCACAGTCACCACCCTGACTCTCTACACCACACACAGTCACCACACTGACTCTCTACACCACACAGTCACCACACTGACTCTCTACACCACACAGTCACCACCCTGACTCTCTACACCACAGTCACCACACTGACTCTCTACACACACACAGTCACCACACTGACTCTCTACACCACAGTCACCACACTGACTCTCTACACCACAGTCACCACACTGACTCTCTACACCACAGTCACCACACTGACTCTCTACACCACACAGTCACCACCCTGACTCTCTACACCACACAGTCACCACACTGACTCTCTACACCACACAGTCACCACCCTGACTCTCTACACCACACAGTCACCACCCTGACTCTCTACACCACACACAGTCACCACACTGACTCTCTACACCACAGTCACCACACTGACTCTCTACACCACAGTCACCACACTGACTCTCTACACCACAGTCACCACACTGACTCTCTACACCACAGTCACCACACTGACTCTCTACACCACAGTCACCACACTGACTCTCTACACCACAGTCACCACACTGACTCTCTACACCACAGTCACCACACTGACTCTCTACACCACAGTCACCACACTGACTCTCTACACCACAGTCACCACACTGACTCTCTACACCACAGTCACCACACTGACTCTCTACACCACAGTCACCACACTGACTCTCTACACCACACAGTCACCACACTGACTCTCTACACCACAGTCACCACACTGACTCTCTACACCACAGTCACCACACTGACTCTCTACACCACAGTCACCACACTGACTCTCTACACCACAGTCACCACACTGACTCTCTACACCACAGTCACCACCCTGACTCTCTACACCACACACAGTCACCACACTGACTCTCTACACCACAGTCACCACACTGACTCTCTACACCACAGTCACCACACTGACTCTCTACACCACACACAGTCACCACACTGACTCTCTACACCACACACAGTCACCACCCTGACTCTCTACACCACAGTCACCACACTGACTCTCTACACCACAGTCACCACACTGACTCTCTACACCACACAGTCACCACACTGACTCTCTACACCACAGTCACCACACTGACTCTCTACACCACACAGTCACCACACTGACTCTCTACACTACACACAGTCACCACCCTGACTCTCTACACCACACAGTCACCACCCTGACTCTCTACACCACACACAGTCACCACCCTGACTCTCTACACCACACAGTCACCACACTGACTCTCTACACCACACAGTCACCACACTGACTCTCTACACCACACAGTCACCACCCTGACTCTCTACACCACACAGTCACCACCCTGACTCTCTACACCACACACAGTCACCACCCTGACTCTCTACACCACAGTCACCACCCTGACTCTCTACACCACACAGTCACCACACTGACTCTCTACACCACACAGTCACCACCCTGACTCTCTACACCACACAGTCACCACCCTGACTCTCTACACCAAACAGTCACCACACTGACTCTCTACACCACACAGTCACCACCCTGACTCTCTACACCACACAGTCACCACCCTGACTCTCTACACCACACACAGTCACCACCCTGACTCTCTACACCACACAGTCACCACCCTGACTCTCTACACCACAGTCACCACACTGACTCTCTACACCACACAGTCACCACCCTGACTCTCTACACCACACACAGTCACCACCCTGACTCTCTACACCACACAGTCACCACACTGACTCTCTACACCACACAGTCACCACACTGACTCTCTACACCACAGTCACCACCCTGACTCTCTACACCACACAGTCACCACCCTGACTCTCTACACCACACAGTCACCACCCTGACTCTCTACACCACACAGTCACCACCCTGACTCTCTACACCACACAGTCACCACCCTGACTCTCTACACCACACAGTCACCACACTGACTCTCTACACCACACAGTCACCACACTGACTCTCTACACCACACAGTCACCACCCTGACTCTCTACACCACACAGTCACCACACTGACTCTCTACACCACACAGTCACCACACTGACTCTCTACACCACACAGTCACCACACTGACTCTCTACACCACACACAGTCACCACCCTGACTCTCTACACCACAGTCACCACACTGACTCTCTACACCACACAGTCACCACACTGACTCTCTACACCACACAGTCACCACACTGACTCTCTACACCACACAGTCACCACCCTGACTCTCTACACCACACAGTCACCACACTGACTCTCTACACCACACAGTCACCACACTGACTCTCTACACCACACTGACTCTCTACACCACACAGTCACCACACTGACTCTCTACACCACACAGTCACCACCCTGACTCTCTACACCACAGTCACCACCCTGACTCTCTACACCACACACAGTCACCACACTGACTCTCTACACCACACAGTCACCACACTGACTCTCTACACCACACAGTCACCACCCTGACTCTCTACACCACAGTCACCACACTGACTCTCTACACCACACACAGTCACCACACTGACTCTCTACACCACAGTCACCACCCTGACTCTCTACACCACAGTCACCACCCTGACTCTCTACACCACACAGTCACCACCCTGACTCTCTACACCACACAGTCACCACCCTGACTCTCTACAACACACAGTCACCACCCTGACTCTCTACACCACACACAGTCACCACCCTGACTCTCTACACCACACACAGTCACCACCCTGACTCTCTACACCACACACAGTCACCACCTGACTCTCTACACCACACAGTCACCACCCTGACTCTCTACACCACACAGTCACCACCTGACTCTCTACACCACACAGTCACCACCCTGACTCTCTACAACACACAGTCACCACCCTGACTCTCTACACCACACACAGTCACCACACTGACTCTCTACACCACACAGTCACCACACTGACTCTCTACACCACACAGTCACCACCCTGACTCTCTACACCACACAGTCACCACACTGACTCTCTACACCACACAGTCACCACCCTGACTCTCTACACCACACAGTCACCACACTGACTCTCTACACCACAGTCACCACCCTGACTCTCTACACCACACAGTCACCACACTGACTCTCTACACCACAGTCACCACACTGACTCTCTACACCACACAGTCACCACCCTGACTCTCTACACCACACAGTCACCACACTGACTCTCTACACCACACAGTCACCACCCTGACTCTCTACACCACAGTCACCACACTGACTCTCTACACCACACAGTCACCACACTGACTCTCTACACCACACAGTCACCACACTGACTCTCTACACCACAGTCACCACACTGACTCTCTACACCACACACAGTCACCACACTGACTCTCTACACCACACAGTCACCACACTGACTCTCTACACCACAGTCACCACCCTGACTCTCTACACCCACACAGTCACCACACTGACTCTCTACACCACACAGTCACCACCCTGACTCTCTACACCACAGTCACCACACTGACTCTCTACACCACAGTCACCACACTGACTCTCTACACCACACACAGTCACCACACTGACTCTCTACACCACACAGTCACCACACTGACTCTCTACACCACAGTCACCACCCTGACTCTCTACACCACACAGTCACCACCCTGACTCTCTACACCACACAGTCACCACCCTGACTCTCTACACACACAGTCACCACCCTGACTCTCTACACCACACAGTCACCACCCTGACTCTCTACACCACACAGTCACCACACTGACTCTCTACACCACACACAGTCACCACACTGACTCTCTACACCACACAGTCACCACCCTGACTCTCTACACCACACAGTCACCACACTGACTCTCTACACCACACAGTCACCACACTGACTCTCTACACCACACACAGTCACCACCTGACTCTCTACACCACACAGTCACCACACTGACTCTCTACACCACACAGTCACCACCCTGACTCTCTACACCACACAGTCACCACACTGACTCTCTACACCACACAGTCACCACCCTGACTCTCTACACCACACACAGTCACCACACTGACTCTCTACACCACACAGTCACCACCCTGACTCTCTACACCACACAGTCACCACACTGACTCTCTACACCACACAGTCACCACTCTGACTCTCTACACCACACAGTCACCACACTGACTCTCTACACCACACTGACTCTCTACACCACACAGTCACCACACTGACTCTTTACACCACACAGTCACCACCCTGACTCTCTACACCACAGTCACCACCCTGACTCTCTACACCACACACAGTCACCACACTGACTCTCTACACCACACAGTCACCACACTGACTCTCTACACCACACAGTCACCACCCTGACTCTCTACACCACAGTCACCACAATGACTCTCTACACCACACACAGTCACCACACTGACTCTCTACACCACAGTCACCACCCTGACTCTCTACACCACAGTCACCACCCTGACTCTCTACACCACACAGTCACCACCCTGACTCTCTACACCACACAGTCACCACCCTGACTCTCTACAACACACAGTCACCACCCTGACTCTCTACACCACACACAGTCACCACCCTGACTCTCTACACCACACACAGTCACCACCCTGACTCTCTACACCACACAGTCACCACCCTGACTCTCTACACCACACAGTCACCACCTGACTCTCTACACCACACAGTCACCACCCTGACTCTCTACAACACACAGTCACCACCCTGACTCTCTACACCACACACAGTCACCACACTGACTCTCTACACCACACAGTCACCACACTGACTCTCTACACCACACAGTCACCACCCTGACTCTCTACACCACACAGTCACCACACTGACTCTCTACACCACACAGTCACCACCCTGACTCTCTACACCACACAGTCACCACACTGACTCTCTACACCACAGTCACCACCCTGACTCTCTACACCACACAGTCACCACACTGACTCTCTACACCACAGTCACCACACTGACTCTCTACACCACACAGTCACCACACTGACTCTCTACACCACACAGTCACCACACTGACTCTCTACACCACACAGTCACCACCCTGACTCTCTACACCACAGTCACCACACTGACTCTCTACACCACACCCAGTCACCACACTGACTCTCTACACCACACAGTCACCACACTGACTCTCTACACCACAGTCACCACACTGACTCTCTACACCACACACAGTCACCACACTGACTCTCTACACCACACAGTCACCACATTGACTCTCTACACCACAGTCACCACCCTGACTCTCTACACCACACACAGTCACCACACTGACTCTCTACACCACACAGTCACCACCCTGACTCTCTACACCACAGTCACCACACTGACTCTCTACACCACAGTCACCACACTGACTCTCTACACCACACACAGTCACCACACTGACTCTCTACACCACACAGTCACCACACTGACTCTCTACACCACAGTCACCACACTGACTCTCTACACCACACAGTCACCACACTGACTCTCTACACCACACACAGTCACCACACTGACTCTCTACACCACACAGTCACCACACTGACTCTCTACACCACACAGTCACCACCCTGACTCTCTACACCACAGTCACCACACTGACTCTCTACACCACAGTCACCACACTGACTCTCTACACCACACACAGTCACCACACTGACTCTCTACACCACACAGTCACCACACTGACTCTCTACACCACAGTCACCACACTGACTCTCTACACCACACAGTCACCACACTGACTCTCTACACCACAGTCACCACACTGACTCTCTACACCACAGTCACCACACTGACTCTCTACACCACACAGTCACCACCCTGACTCTCTACACCACACAGTCACCACACTGACTCTCTACACCACACAGTCACCACCCTGACTCTCTACACCACACAGTCACCACCCTGACTCTCTACACCACACACAGTCACCACACTGACTCTCTACACCACAGTCACCACACTGACTCTCTACACCACAGTCACCACACTGACTCTCTACACCACAGTCACCACACTGACTCTACACCACAGTCACCACACTGACTCTCTACACCACAGTCACCACACTGACTCTCTACACCACAGTCACCACACTGACTCTCTACACCACAGTCACCACACTGACTCTCTACACCACAGTCACCACACTGACTCTCTACACCACAGTCACCACACTGACTCTCTACACCACAGTCACCACACTGACTCTCTACACCACAGTCACCACACTGACTCTCTACACCACAGTCACCACACTGACTCTCTACACAGTCACCACACTGACTCTCTACACCACACAGTCACCACACTGACTCTCTACACCACAGTCACCACACTGACTCTCTACACCACAGTCACCACACTGACTCTCTACACCACAGTCACCACACTGACTCTCTACACCACAGTCACCACACTGACTCTCTACACCACAGTCACCACACTGACTCTCTACACCACAGTCACCACACTGACTCTCTACACCACAGTCACCACACTGACTCTCTACACCACAGTCACCACACTGACTCTCTACACCACAGTCACCACACTGACTCTCTACACCACAGTCACCACACTGACTCTCTACACCACAGTCACCACCCTGACTCTCTACACCACACACAGTCACCACACTGACTCTCTACACCACAGTCACCACACTGACTCTCTACACCAGTCACCACACTGACTCTCTACACCACACACAGTCACCACACTGACTCTCTACACCACACACAGTCACCACCCTGACTCTCTACACACACACAGTCACCACACTGACTCTCTACACCACACACAGTCACCACACTGACTCTCTACACCACACAGTCACCACACTGACTCTCTACATCACAGTCACCACACTGACTCTCTACACCACACAGTCACCACACTGACTCTCTACACCACACACAGTCACCACCCTGACTCTCTACACCACACAGTCACCACCCTGACTCTCTACACCACACACAGTCACCACCCTGACTCTCTACACCACACAGTCACCACACTGACTCTCTACACCACACAGTCACCACACTGACTCTCTACACCACACAGTCACCACCCTGACTCTCTACACCACACAGTCACCACCCTGACTCTCTACACCACAGTCACCACACTGACTCTCTACACCACACAGTCACCACCCTGACTCTCTACACCACACACAGTCACCACCCTGACTCTCTACACACACAGTCACCACACTGACTCTCTACACCACACAGTCACCACACTGACTCTCTACACCACAGTCACCACCCTGACTCTCTACACCACACAGTCACCACCCTGACTCTCTACACCACACAGTCACCACCCTGACTCTCTACACCACACAGTCACCACCCTGACTCTCTACACCACACAGTCACCACCCTGACTCTCTACACCACACAGTCACCACACTGACTCTCTACACACACACAGTCACCACACTGACTCTCTACACCACACAGTCACCACCCTGACTCTCTACACCACACAGTCACCACACTGACTCTCTACACCACACAGTCACCACACTGACTCTCTACACCACACAGTCACCACACTGACTCTCTACACCACACACAGTCACCACCCTGACTCTCTACACCACACAGTCACCACACTGACTCTCTACACCACACAGTCACCACACTGACTCTCTACACCACACAGTCACCACACTGACTCTCTACACCACACAGTCACCACCCTGACTCTCTACACCACACACAGTCACCACACTGACTCTCTACACCACACAGTCACCACCCTGACTCTCTACACCACACAGTCACCACACTGACTCTCTACACCACACAGTCACCACCCTGACTCTCTACACCACACAGTCACCACACTGACTCTCTACACCACACACAGTCACCACCCTGACTCTCTACACCACACAGTCACCACACTGACTCTCTACACCACACTGACTCTCTACACCACACAGTCACCACCTGACTCTCTACACCACACAGTCACCACCTGACTCTCTACACCACAGTCACCACCCTGACTCTCTACACCACACACAGTCACCACACTGACTCTCTACACCACACACAGTCACCACACTGACTCTACACCACACACAGTCACCACACTGACTCTCTACACCACACAGTCACCACCCTGACTCTCTACACCACAGTCACCACCCTGACTCTCTACACCACACACAGTCACCACACTGACTCTCTACACCACACAGTCACCACCCTGACTCTCTACACCACACAGTCACCACACTGACTCTCTACACCACACACAGTCACCACACTGACTCTCTACACCACACACAGTCACCACACTGACTCTCTACACCACACAGTCACCACCCTGACTCTCTACACCACACACAGTCACCACACTGACTCTCTACACCACACAGTCACCACACTGACTCTCTACACCACACAGTCACCACACTGACTCTCTACACCACACAGTCACCACACTGACTCTCTACACCACACAGTCACCACACTGACTCTCTACACCACACAGTCACCACACTGACTCTCTACACCACACAGTCACCACACTGACTCTCTACACCACACAGTCACCACACTGACTCTCTACACCACACAGTCACCACACTGACTCTCTACACCACACAGTCACCACACTGACTCTCTACACCACACAGTCACCACACTGACTCTCTACACCACACAGTCACCACCCTGACTCTCTACACCACAGTCACCACCCTGACTCTCTACACCACACAGTCACCACACTGACTCTCTACACCACACAGTCACCACCCTGACTCTCTACACCACACAGTCACACACACTGACTCTCTACACCACACAGTCACCACCCTGACTCTCTACACCACACACAGTCACCACACTGACTCTCTACACCACACAGTCACCACCCTGACTCTCTACACCACACACAGTCACCACACTGACTCTCTACACCACACAGTCACCACACTGACTCTCTACACCACACAGTCACCACACTGACTCTCTACACCACACAGTCACCACACTGACTCTCTACACCACACAGTCACCACCCTGACTCTCTACACCACAGTCACCACACTGACTCTCTACACCACAGTCACCACACTGACTCTCTACACCACACAGTCACCACACTGACTCTCTACACCACAGTCACCACCCTGACTCTCTACACCACACAGTCACCACCCTGACTCTCTACACCACACAGTCACCACCCTGACTCTCTACACCACACAGTCACCACCCTGACTCTCTACACCACACAGTCACCACCCTGACTCTCTACACCACACACAGTCACCACCACCTGACTCTCTACACCACACAGTCACCACCTGACTCTCTACACCACAGTCACCACCCTGACTCTCTACACACACACAGTCACCACCCTGACTCTCTACACCACACACAGTCACCACCCTGACTCTCTACACCACACACAGTCACCACCCTGACTCTCTACACCACACAGTCACCACCCTGACTCTCTACACCACACAGTCACCACACTGACTCTCTACACCACACAGTCACCACACTGACTCTCTACACCACAGTCACCACACTGACTCTCTACACCACAGTCACCACCTGACTCTCTACACCACACAGTCACCACACTGACTCTCTACACCACACACAGTCACCACACTGACTCTCTACACCACAGTCACCACCCTGACTCTCTACACACACAGTCACCACACTGACTCTCTACACCACAGTCACCACACTGACTCTCTACACCACACAGTCACCACCCTGACTCTCTACACCACACACAGTCACCACACTGACTCTCTACACCACACAGTCACCACACTGACTCTCTACACCACACAGTCACCACACTGACTCTCTACACCACACACAGTCACCACACTGACTCTCTACACCACACACAGTCACCACACTGACTCTCTACACCACAGTCACCACCCTGACTCTCTACACCACACAGTCACCACACTGACTCTCTACACCACAGTCACCACACTGACTCTCTACACCACACAGTCACCACCCTGACTCTCTACACCACACACAGTCACCACACTGACTCTCTACACCACACACAGTCACCACACTGACTCTCTACACCACACACAGTCACCACACTGACTCTCTACACCACACAGTCACCACACTGACTCTCTACACCACACAGTCACCACCCTGACTCTCTACACCACACAGTCACCACCCTGACTCTCTACACCACACACAGTCACCACACTGACTCTCTACACCACACACAGTCACCACCCTGACTCTCTATACACACACAGTCACCACCCTGACTCTCTACACCACAGTCACCACCCTGACTCTCTACACCACACACAGTCACCACACTGACTCTCTACACCACACACAGTCACCACACTGACTCTCTACACCACAGTCACCACACTGACTCTCTACACCACAGTCACCACACTGACTCTCTACACCACACACAGTCACCACACTGACTCTCTACACCACAGTCACCACCCTGACTCTCTACACCACACAGTCACCACCTGACTCTCTACACCACACAGTCACCACCCTGACTCTCTACACCACACAGTCACCACCCTGACTCTCTACACCACAGTCACCACACTGACTCTCTACACCACAGTCACTACCCTGTCTCTCTACACCACACAGTCACCACCCTGACTCTCTACACCACACAGTCACCACACTGACTCTCTACACCACACACAGTCACCACACTGACTCTCTACACCACACAGTCACCACACTGACTCTCTACACCACATAGTCACCACACTGACTCTCTACACCACAGTCATCACACTGACTCTCTACACCACAGTCACCACCCTGACTCTCTAGTATACCTTGAGTATACCTTGAGGTGCTTCCGGGGCTTAGCGTCCCCGTGGCCCGGTCATCGACCAGGCCTCCTTGGTTGCTGGACTGATCAACCAGGCTGTTGGACGCGGCCGCTCGCAGCCTGACGCACGAGTCACAGCCTGGTTGATCAGGTATCCTTTGGAGGTGCTTATCCAGTTCTCTCTTGAACACTGTGAGGGGTTTGCCAGTTATGCCCCTTATGTGTAGTGGGAGCGTGTTGAACAGTCTCGGGCCTCTGATGTTGATAGTTCTCTCTTGAACACTGTGAGGGGTCTGCCAGTTATGTCCCTTATGTGTAGTGGAAGCGTGTTGAACAGTCTCGGGCCCCTGATGTTGATAGTTCTCTCTTGAACACTGTGAGGGGTCGGCCAGTTATGTCCCTTATGTGTAGCGGGAGCGTGTTGAACAGTCTCGGGCCTCTGATGTTGATAGTTCTCTCTTGAACACTGTGAGGGGTCTGCCAGTTATGTCCCTTATGTGTAGTGGAAGCGTGTTGAACAGTCTCGGGCCTCTGATGTTGATAGAGTTCTCTCTCAGAGTACCAGTTGCACCTCTGCTTTTCAACGGGGGTATTCTGCACATCCTGCCATGTCTTCTGGTCTCATGTGATGTTATTTCTGTGTGCAGGTTTGGGACCAGCCCCTCTAATATTTTCCATGTGTAAATTATTATGTATCTCTCCCGCCTGCGCTCAAGGGAGTACAGATTTAGGCTCTTTAGTCGGTCCCAATAGTTTAGATGTTTTACTGAGTGGATTCTAGCAGTAAAGGATCTCTGCACGCTCTCCAGGTCAGCAATTTCACCAGCTTTGAAAGGGGCTGTCATTGTGCAGCAGTACTCCACTCTAGAGAGCACTAGCGTTTTGAAAAGTATCATCATCGGTATAGCATCTCTAGTGTGAAAAGTTCTTGTTATCCAACCTGTCATTTTCTTGCAGTTGTGACGGCTACTTTATTGTGTTCTTTAAAGGTAAGGTCTTCCGACATGAGTACACCCAAATCCTTTACATTGCCTTTTCGTTCTATGTTATGATTTGCCTGAGTTTTGTACGTGGTTTCCGTTTTTATATTTTCATTTTTTCCATAGCGCATGAGCTGGAACTTATCTTCGTAAACACCATATTATTTTCTGTAGCCCATAGAAAGACCTGATCTACATCTGACTGGAGGTTTGCCGTGTCCTCTATGTTGCCTACTCTCATGAAGATCCTAGTGTCATCTGCAAAGGATGATACAGTGCTATAGGTTGTGTTCTTGTCTATGTCCGATATGAGGATGAGAAAAAGTACTGGAGCAAGCACAGTACCCTGGGGGACTGAGCTCTTCACGGTTGATGGGCTGGATTTTATTTTGTTGACTATTACACATTGGGTTCTGTTAGTCAGGAAATTGTAGATCCATCTGCCTATTTTTCCGGTAATTCTTTTTGAACGCATTTTATGCGCAATAACACCATGGTCACATTTATCAAAAGCTTTTGCGAAATCTGTGTAAATTACATCAGCGTTTTGTTTGTCTTCCATAGCATCTAATGCCATAACATAGTGGTCCAGCAACTGTGACAGGCAAGAGCGCCCTGTTCTGAAACCATGTTGTCGGGGTTATGGAGATGCTGTGATTCCATGTATTTTGTGAGCTTACTTCTTAGCACTCTCTCAAAAATTTTAATGATGTGCGATGTTAACGCTATCGGTCTGGAATTTTTTGTCTCTGCCTTATTACCTCCTTTATGAAGTGGTGCTATCTCTGCTGTTTTTAGTATATCAGGAATAACGCCAGTATCTAGGCTTTGTCTCCACAGAATGTGAAGGGCCTGCGATAATGGTTTTTTGCAGTTCTTGATGAATATGGAGTTCCAAGAATCCGGGCCTGGTGCGGAGTGCATAGGCATACTGTTTATGGCTTCTTCAAAGTCCAGGGGGGATAGGGTGACGTCTGATATATGATTTGATGTTGGTATCATATCCATGAAAATTCATTTGGGTTACCGATCTTTAGTGCGTTTAATGGCTCACTGAAAACAGAGTCGTACTGCTTCCTCAGTAGCTCGCTCATTTCTTTGTTGTCATCGGTGAAAGTTCCATCTTCCTTTCGCAGGGGCCCGATACTAGATGTGGTTTTCGATCTTGATTTTGCATAGGAGAACCACAGTCACCACACTGACTCTCTACACCACACAGTCACCACCCTGACTCTCTACACCACAGTCACCACCCTGACTCTCTACACCACAGTCACCACACTGACTCTCTACACCACACACAGTCACCACACTGACTCTCTACACCACAGTCACCACCCTGACTCTCTACACCACAGTCACCACACTGACTCTCTACACCACACACAGTCACCACACTGACTCTCTACACCACAGTCACCACACTGACTCTCTACACCACACACAGTCACCACACTGACTCTCTACACCACACACAGTCACCACCCTGACTCTCTACACCACAGTCACCACACTGACTCTCTACACCACACACAGTCACCACACTGACTCTCTACACCACACACAGTCACCACCCTGACTCTCTACACCACAGTCACCACACTGACTCTCTACACCACAGTCACCACACTGACTCTCTACACCACACACAGTCACCACCCTGACTCTCTACACCACACACAGTCACCACACTGACTCTCTACACCACAGTCACCACACTGACTCTCTACACCACACACAGTCACCACCCTGACTCTCTACACCACACAGTCACCACACTGACTCTCTACACCACACAGTCACCACACTGACTCTCTACACCACACACAGTCACCACACTGACTCTCTACACCACAGTCACCACACTGACTCTCTACACCATACACAGTCACCACACTGACTCTCTACACCACAGTCACCACACTGACTCTCTACACCACACACAGTCACCACACTGACTCTCTACACCACAGTCACCACACTGACTCTCTACACCACACAGTCACCACACTGACTCTCTACACCACAGTCACCACACTGATTCTCTACACCACAGTCACCACACTGACTCTCTACACCACACAGTCACCACACTGACTCTCTACACCACACAGTCACCACACTGACTCTCTACACCACAGTCACCACACTGACTCTCTACACCACAGTCACCACCCTGACTCTCTACACCACACAGTCACCACACTGACTCTCTACACCACACAGTCACCACCCTGACTCTCTACACCACACACAGTCACCACCCTGACTCTCTACACCACACAGTCACCACACTGACTCTCTACACCACACAGTCACCACCCTGACTCTCTACACCACACAGTCACCACACTGACTCTCTACACCACAGTCACCACCCTGACTCTCTACACCACACAGTCACCACACTGACTCTCTACACCACACAGTCACCACACTGACTCTCTACACCACAGTCACCACCCTGACTCTCTACACCACACAGTCACCACACTGACTCTCTACACCACAGTCACCACACTGATTCTCTACACCACACACAGTCACCACACACAGTCACCACACTGACTCTCTACACCACAGTCACCA
>WNGS01162290.1:43673-57184 GCA_020271785.1 Procambarus virginalis
CCTACAGCCTCATTCTGACAGTTCCTGCGACGGCGCTGGAACCAATCGTATTGGCGCTTGCCTTTCAATGGAGACTTTCGGCACAGTGGAGAAGTGGGGGATGGGGGTACCTGCTGCATGGGTAACAGCTTCTCCCCATATCAACCTACCCTGGCCTTGCGCCCTGGAGAGGTCACTCCAGACCGACACATCCATAGTCTCCTAAGACTGATTGATGCCTACTGCTACTACTACTACTATAATATTTTAGTATTAATTATAATCCTGGCTTGTCCACTAATTATGTTGGGGCTCTTTATCACCTCACTAGTCGCTCTATGTCTGATGTAATTGTCAACTTTCCCCTCGCCGAGACATATACTATTGGCTGGGTATCCTTGAGGTAGAGAGGCCACTGGAGGAGGCCTGGTCGAGGACCGGGCCGCGGGGACGTTGAGCCCCGAAATCATCACAAGGTATGGGGCCCATCTGAGAACCAGGTTCAGAACACCTTCCAGCTCGTTCTACCATCGCCTGGAAAGAGCTGCGAACAGAGAACAGGTGTTATCGAACACCTGAGGCCAGAACACCTGCCTACACCTGCCCCAGGTTAACACCAGATTTTCCAGCTTACTGGCAAGTGGAAATGACTATGGGCTGAGTCCGAGTGTGCCACGGGGCATTCTGGAAGCCTATCAAAATGATGGTTGTGGCAGCGTAAGTTTTAGGTAGTGAGGAGTCTAAGTGGTACCAAGGTACAAGCGGTGATGAGTTTATGTACAAGACACAAGAGGCGACTGATTTGTAGGTCATAAGAGTGACCTATGTTATATATGGTGACTATACGTGGTGACTATAGATAGTGACTATACGTGGTGACTATAGGTAGTGACTATAGGTTGTGCCTATAGATGGTGACTATAGGTTGTGCCTATAGATGGTGACTATAAAGGGAGCTATTTACATCCGGTGGTATATTCCAATTCTGAATACTGGGGAATACCTCGTTGCTGCCAGTATGAATATCTCACCCCTGTATGTATACCTCGCCCCCTGTATGTATATTCCGTCGCTGCATGTATGCAGATGCCAGAATAATGTTTCATCTAGACAACAAAGATTAAGCCAACATCTGCAACGGTTTTCACTTAAAATTTACAAAATGTAGATTAGCATTAACTAATTCTACTCATTTGAATCCAACTGTGTAAAATATGACAGAGCCAAATGTACATAAATCAGTGAGCTATTGGAGAGAAAGAGTAGGAGTGTGTATTTACTATTTGTACCTGTAGAATCGAGCTATTAGGTCTTGGGCCCCGCCTTTCTAACCAACATATTGTTCCTATATTATGTCTATTACATATATTTCTATTACTCACGCACATACACATCCCCAGGAAGCAGCCCGTATAGCAGCTGTCTAACTCCCAGGTACCTATGTACAGCTAGGTGAACAGGCGCGTCAGGATGAAAGATCCTCCATCACCTGAACGCCCCCCCCCCTTCCCTCCCCCGCCGAATGTACTCCCTCGAGTACCTAGCAAGGCGGGGTCCCAGAGCTAAGAGCTCGATGCTGCAAATTACAAATAAGTAAATCCACATATTTAAAATACACACACGCCAGCCACTTTACCATACACGGTGCGTGCGTGTGTGTGTATAAACGGCTCATACATATGTTACACGGGCGAGCGTGGCCCGTGTATGATCATACACACGGGGGTCAGAATGATGACAGGTCATCCCCAGGGGTTTAACAGCCTCGGGTTCATCATTAGCCTTTATTACCTCGCGCACGGGGTTTAATTTTGAGGACCTGTTGAGGTTTATTGTCGCTGTTTCAATTTGTTGGTGTTGATTGTGTCTCCTGTGTGGGAAGGGTGTTTCCTGCTAGAGAGGTGGGGGGGGGATTGTGAGGGGAGAAGTTAGTTGGGAAGTGAGGGGGTTTATTGGGGGGGGTTAAGCTTTATGGAAAATTTATATATGTATATACATCTATATATATATATATATATATATATATAATATATATATATATATAATATATATATCTATATATTATATATATATATACGGACTGCATGGGTTGCATTGTGGAAGCACAAAGGGCTGGACATGCAAGACACAACGAGGTCAATGACATCATCAAGAGAAGCCTCGTCTCAGCTAAGTGCCCAGCGGAGAGAGAACCTCGCATCCTAGGGGTCCAGAACCCGGATTTCCCCGCACTTCGCCTGATGGCATCACCATATACTCATGGAAGGAGGGTAGACAGTTGGTGTGGGACTACACATGTGTATCCACCCTGGCTGACACCTACGTACATTTCGGAGCTGATCAAGCAGGTGGGGCGGCCAACCACAGGGAAACAGCAAAATCTCTCAAATATAGGCGACTGGCAGGCCAATACTCTTTGTTCCCATAGCGTCTGAGACACATGGCCCCTGGGGCAAGAGTGCCTTGGGATTTCTCAAGGAATTGGGTTCCAAGCTCATCGACGTCACCAGAGACCCAAGGGCTTGCAGTTTTTGTTTCAGCGCCTCAGTGTGGCGATCCAGAGGGGAAATGCTTGCTGCGTCTCGGTTCCTGTCCGGAAGCGGAGGAGCTTCAAGAGATACATAACCTTTAGGCATTTGTCTTGAATGTTTTGTAACCTTTAAATACACAATAAAGCATAAAAAAAATAAAAAAAAAAGGAAGGGGGTGGTAGGAGAAAAGCACACAGAAACTGTATTGGAGGGGACCTACATTCCTCCAATGCGTTATGTGTGATTTCCTCCGAGGCTATGGGTCCCCCTTCTTCCAGCCAGAGGTGGTACTCCCTTCCTATTTAAAAAATAGGAAGAAGAAGTAGCTGAGAAGTGCGTTCTGGCTACTAGGTACGACATATATATTATATATATATATATATATATATATATATATATATATATATATTATACATATATATATATATATATATATATATATATATATATATATATTTATATTTATATAAACTATAGACTGCCTCCTCCAGTCTTCGACGAACGGTGATCAAACAATTCTCAGCTTACAAGCTGCAACAAATGACTCAATGAAACAATTAAACAAGATTAACACTGAGGAACCCAACCAGGACAAACCGACATCCTTCAAAAGCTGCAAAAACAAATAAATCTCCTCCAGATGCACCAGGCTGCCTCCAAAGACGACCTAGAGCAACAACAACTTCACGACTCTAATCATTAACTCTGCAGATCTACCAGATGAACATCGAGGTGAGATCTGCTGTAATGAAGCCTGTGAACTAATTAAGTCAAAGATCAAAGTCAACGTTGATATCAAATCAGCTGTCAGGATAGATAAAAACAGTCCCCGCAGCACCAGAGAATGCTCATCAAACTGCAAATCCGGCTGCTAATATGACCTCATGCAAACTTCTGCTAAGCATATGACTAACCTTTATGTAAACGATTGCCTTACCAAACATTGCGGATCCCTCCTCTACACGCTGCGTCAAATTCGCAAGCAAAACCCAGTTGTGTTATCTCCCCCCTCAACCCTCCCCCTTTCACCCCCTCCAACCCTCCCCCTCTCACCCACCCCCCTAACCCTCCCCCTCTCACCCACTCCCCCTACCCTCCCCCTCCCCCCAAGCCCTTCCTTCTCCACCAGTCTCCCCGTACCAGATGCTCCCAGCTCCCGCTCACCCCAGACCCCACAGGTCCCCCCCAGTGGAAAAGCAGAAGAGAGTCAGTTTCAGGGCAATGTACTGAACATAGATGGGATCACAAGTAAGGCAAGTGAACTAAGGGAAAGAGCACAACAAGTGAACCCAGATGTAATCGGACTCACTGAAACAAAACTCTCTGGAATCATAACGAATGCCGTGTTTCCCCAGGAGTACAACAGTAATAAGGAAAGAGAGGGAAGGTAGGGGAGGAGGCGGAGTGGCCCTACTCATGAGAAAGGAATGGAATTTTAAGGAGATGGCTATCCCGGGCTGTGAGGGATTCAGAGACTACATAGCAGGCACCATGACAATGGGAGGACCAAGAATAGTAGCAGTAATATATAACCCTCCACCAAATGACAGAAGACCCAGTCAAGAGTACGAAAACAACAACATGGCAGTTAACACTATAATTGAGAGGGCAGCCTCTGCTGCCTGTAGAAATAGATCCACCTGCTCATCATGGGGGACTTCAATCACGGAAGGATTGATTGGGAAACAAGGAACCGCATGGAGGCGAGGATACGTGGAGAGCCAAACTACTGGAGGTGGTGACTAGAAACTTCTTAACCCAGCATGTCAGAGAACCCACAAGGATGAGAGGACATGACGAACCAGCGAGACTCGACCTGGTCTTCACCCTGAACGACTCTGACATAAGAGAAATCGTTTTGAGCCCCAGTAGAATGAGCGACCACAGTGTATTGGTGTTTGAGTACCTGATTGAAGAAGGGTTATTGAACTCGAGGAGGATACCGAAACCAAAAGGTTAGCATACCGAAAGGGAAACTATGAGGAGATAAGGAAATTCCTAACAGACATAGCATGGGAAACAGAGCTCAGGGAAAGACGGCCCAAGATATGATGGACTACATCACGAAAAAATGCAAGGACGCAGCAAACAAGTTTGTCCCAGCCCAAAAGGAAAACAGTGAAATGAAGATGAGAAACCCATGGTTTAATCAGAGATGTGGCTAGCTAAGCAGCAAAGTAAAAGGGCATGGAGAAACTATAGGAATAACAGGACACTGGAGAGCAGAGAAAGATACCAGAATGCCAGGAACGAATATGTCAGAATGAGAGAGAGAAGCAGAAAGACAATACGAAAATGACATCGCAAGCAAGGCAAAGACTCAGCCTAAATTGCTGCATAGCCACATCAGGAGAAAAACACAGTAAAGGAACAGGTTATGAAATTTAGGATAGGGGCAGAAGGATTCACTACAAACGACAAGGAAGTGTGTGAGGAACTGAATAAGAAATTCCAAGAGGTCTTCACCTTAGAGCAAGGAGAAATCCCAGAGATAAGAGAGGGAATAGCTAACCAGGAACCACTGGAAGAGTTGAGATTACCAGCGGGGAAGTAAGGAAGTGTTTACTAGAGTTGGATGTGACAAAGGCTATAGGCCCAGATGGAATCTCCCCTTGGATACTAAAGGAAGGAGCAGAGAACTGTGCCTCCCACTCTCCATAGTGTATAACAAATCACTTNTGAGGGAAGACTCCCACAGCTTGAGGGAAGACTCCCACAGCTTGAGGGAAGACTCCCACAGCTTGAGGGAAGACTCCCACAGCTTTAGGGATGACTCCCACAGCTGAGGGAAGACTCCACAGCTTGAGGGAAGACTCCCACAGCTGAGGGAAGACTCCCACAGCTTGAGGGGAGACTCCCACAGCTTGAGGGGAGACTCCCACAGCTTGAGGGAAGACTCCACAGCTTGAGGGAAGACTCCCACAGCTTGAGGGAAGACTCCCCAGTGAGGGGAGACTCCCACAGCTTGAGGGGAGACTCCCACAGCTTGAGGGGAGACTCCACAGCTTGAGGGGAGACTCCCACAGCTTGAGGGAAGACTCCCACAGCTTGAGGGAAGACTTCCCAGCTTGGGGGGGACTCCCACAGCTTGAGGGAAGACTCCCACAGCTTGAGGGAGGACTCCCACAGCTGAGGGGAGACTCCCACAGCTTGAGGGGAGACTCCCACAGCTGAGGGGAGACTCCCACAGCTTGAGGGAAGACTCCCACAGCTTGAGGGAAGACTCCCACAGCTTGAGGGGAGACTCCCACAGCTTGAGGGAAGACTCCCACAGCTTGAGGGGAGACTCCCACAGCTTGAGGGGAGACTCCCACAGCTTGAGGGGAGGACTCCACAGCTTGAGGGAAGACTCCCACAGCTTGAGGGGAGACTCCCACAGCTTGAGGGAAGACTCCCACAGCTTGAGGGGAGACTCCCACAGCTTGAGGGGAGACTCCCACAGCTTGAGGGGAGACTCCCACAGCACCATCGACAATGGGAGACAAACAAATAACTCTATTCTTTTTCCGTCGCGCTAAGCAAACAATTGAATTATTAGTATTAAAGTTACCAGTCTTTTGTTCTTTCTTACGAAGTAACACTGAACAGATGAACGATAACAATGAACGACCGGCCGGCCTATCCGGCCCGGTCAGTAGACCACTGTAGTTCTGTAAATAGTTAATAGATCATGTATTTATATAACAAAATTACAGCTTAGAAGACTGACTAAGTTTTGACTGACTTTAACATTCCCTCGGAATGTTAAATGAATCCAAAAAACTAAATACCATTTTGAATGCCTCTGTCTGCTTGACACCGACGTTCTCGTCCTCTTGACGTCAGAACAATAACAACATAGGGAGCCGGTCGGCCGAGCGGACAGCACGCTGGACTTGTGATCCTGTGGTCCTGGGTTCGACCCCAGACGCCGGCGAGAAACAATGGGCAGAGTTTCTTTCACCCTATGCCCCTGTTACCTAGCAGTAAAATAGGTACCTGGGTGTTAGTCAGCTGTCACGGGCTGCTTCCTGGGGGGTGGAGGCCTGGTCGAGGACCGGGCCGCGGGGACACTAAAAAGCCCCGAAATCATCTCAAGATAACCTCAAGATAACATATCAGTCCTTGTTTACTTAGTCAAAGACACACTTTGCTGTACAACAGGATACAAAGCCTCGTGTCGTCGATAAGAATGACGCTCTCTCCTTTAAGTCACAGATGTTGTCCTCTGCCGTACACCAGCATCCACACTCGCAGATGATGATGCTCTCATCTCCCGAGCATCCGCTGAGTCTTGCATGATGCTGGTCTCTACTCCAGGCTCGCATCTACTACGTTTCAGAAAAGATTTTCCCCTATAGCAATCATCATAGATAGAACTGGTAGCCCAAATGCTTCCGTTTTACGAACAAATAAGCAGATATTTGATTAAACAAGGAATAAAATATTTTGTTTCCAAACAGAATAAAAACCCTCTTCTCTCGCTTATACAATATAAACAAAGGAAGAGGAGAAAGGAGGAGAAAGCGCCAAGCCATCACGGCTATATAGCACTGGGAAGGGGTCAGGATATAAGGATTTGGGATGAGACAGGGGGGGGGAAGGAATGGTGCCCAACCACTTAGACGGTCGGGGATTGAACGCCGTCCTGCATGAAGCGAGAGCGTCGCTCTACCGTCCAGCCCAAGTGGTTGGTGTATAAACAAAACAAAAAATTTGCTCTCTCCTGAGACAACCTGGCTCCACCCATCACGTGCACCCGTCCCTCCCTCCACCCGCCATCACGTGCACCCGTCCCTCCCTCCACCCACCATCACGTGCACCCGCCATCACGTGCACCCGTCCCTCCCTCCACCCACCATCACGTGCACCCGTCCCTCCCTCCACCCACCATCACGTGCACCCGTCCCTCCCTCCACCCGCCATCACGTGCACCCGTCCCTCCCTCCACCCACCATCACGTGCACCCGTCCCTCCCTCCACCCACCATCACGTGCACCCGTCTCAAAAAGATGACAGACGAACCTCTTCCCTTCGAACACACACACACATTCAGAATCTTGTCCACCACATATGTGAGACCAATCCTGGAGTATGCGGCCCCAGCATGGAGCCCGTACCTCGTCAAGCACACGACGTAGCTGGAAAAAGTCCAAAGGTATGCCACTAGACTAGTCCCAGAACTAAGAGGCATAAGGTACGAGGAAAGGCTGCGACACTGGAAGACAGAAGAGTAAGGGGGGACATGATCACAACATGCAAAATCCTCCGGGGAATCGACCTGGTAAACAAGGATAACCTATTCAACACTGGTGGGACGCGAACAAGGGGACACAGGTGGAAACTGAGTACCTACATAAGCCACAGGGACGTTAGAAGGAACGTTTTCAGTGTCAGAGTAGTTAATGGATGGAATGCTTTAGGAAGTGATGTGGTGGAGGCTGACTCCATACACAGTTTCAATTGTAGATATGATAGAGCCCAGTAGGCTCAGGAATCTGTACACCTGTTGATTGACAGTAGAGAGGCGGGACGAAAGAGCCAGAGCTCAACCTCGCAAGCACAATTAGGTAAGTACAAATAGGGAAATGCACACGCAAACACACACACACACACACAAACACATACACACAGAGAGAGAGAGAGAGAGAGAGAGAGAGAGAGAGAGAGAGAGAGACAAACACACACAATGGTCATAGCCGCAACAGTGACAAACAAACACACTAACAAAGACAAGGGACAATGCGAGTAACAAGGACAGTTGGGGCAGCGAGGCGCCAGGAANTTGGGGCACACGTGAAGAACACAAATGCGAACAAGCCTGAATGGTCCCCAGGACTATATGCAACTGAAAACTCTCACACTACCATCCTCTTTCGTCCGGTCGTGTTGGTCGAGCGGTTAAGGGATCCTGTACGCCAGCAGTGTGCTCCTGGCAGTATGGGTTCTTCATTACATTACATTTGATTGGGTTAAACACTAACAACCATTTGTTCGAACATTCCTTCAGCTTGTCTAGGTCTTCTTGAAGCCTCAAACAGTTTTCTTCTGTTTTAATCCTTTTCATAATTTTGGCATCGTCCGCAAACATTGAGAGAAATGAATCGATACCCTCCGGGAGATCATTTACATATATCAGAAACAATAGAGGACCGAGTACAGAGCCCTGTGGGACTCCACTGTGACTTCACGCCAATCGGAGGTCTCACCCCTCACCGTAATTCTCTGCTTCCTATTGCTTAGGTACTCCCTTATCCCTGGAGAACCTTACCAGCTACCCTGCCTGTCTCTCCAGCTTATGTACCAGCCTCTTATGCGGTACTGTGTCAAAGGCTTCCCGACAATCCAAGAAAATGCAGTCCGCCCAGCCCTCTCTTTCTTGCTTAATCTTGTCACCTATTGCTTGTGTATGTGCGTGTGTGTGTGTGTGTATGTGTGTGTGTGTGTGTTGTGTTGATGTATGTGTGTGTGTGTGTGTGTGTGTGTGTGTGTGTGTGTGTGTGTGTGTGTGTGTGTGTGTGTGTGTGTGTGTGTGTGTGTGTGTGTGTGTCTGTGCGCGCGTCGCGGTGGTGATGCAGAAGGGGGGTCGGTGGAGGAGGTTGAAGGGGTCCGTGGAGGGGGCAGAAGGGGTCGGTGGAGGGGTTGAAGGGGTCGGTGGAGGGGGCAGAAGGGGTCCGTGGAGGGAGCAGAAGGGGTTGGTGGAAGGAGTTGAAAGGGTCGGTGGAGGGGGCAGAAGGGGTCGGTGGAGGGAGCAGTAGGGGTCGGTGGAGGGGGTTGAAGGGGTCCGTGGAGGGGGCAGAAGGGGTCGGTGGAGGGGGTTGAAGGGGTCGGTGGAGGGGGCAGAAGGGGTCCGTGGAGGGAGCAGAAGGGTTGGTGGAGGGGGTTGAAAGGGTCGGTGGAGGGGGCAGAAGGGGTCGGTGGAGGGGGCAGAAGGGGTCCGTGGAGGGGGCAGAAGGGGTCGGTGGAGGGGGTTGAAAGGGTCGGTGGAGGGGGCAGAAGGGGTCCGTGGAGGGGGCAGAAGGGGGTCGGTGGAGGGGGCAGAAGGGGTCGGTGGAGGGGGCAGAAGGGGTCCGTGGAGGGGGTTGAAGGGGTCGGTGGAGGGGGCAGAAGGGGTCGGTGGAGGGGGGTTGAAGGGGTCGGTGGAGGGGGCAGAAGGGGTCGGTTGAGGGGGCAGAAGGGGAAAGAGAGGCAGGAGGGGAGAGGGGTGGTGATGCCTCTTCTTCTCCACGAGAGGATTTAACTTCGCGTAACTGAATAATGTGAATTCGAGGAAGCAATCACGTGACGTAGTGAAAAAAATACTCGAAGATTACATTAAAATTCATTGTCGGGAGAGAGCCATGGAGACTCCCACAGCTTGAGGGGAGACTCCCACAGCTTGAGGGGAGACTCCCACAGCTTGAGGGGAGACTCCCACAGCTTGAGGGGAGACTTCCACAGCTTGAGGGAAGACTCCCACAGCTTGAGGGAAGACTCCCACAGCTTGAGGGGAGACTCCCACAGCTTGAGGGAAGACTCCCACAGCTTGAGGGAAGACTCCCACAGCTTGAGGGAGACTCCCACAGCTTGAGGGAAGACTCCCACAGCTTGAGGGAGACTCCCACAGCTTGAGGGGAGACTCCCACAGCTTGAGGGAAGACTCCCACAGCTTGAGGGGAGACTCCCACAGCTTGAGGGGAGACTCCCACAGCTTGAGGGAAGACTCCCACAGCTTGAGGGAAGACTCCCACAGCTTGAGGGGAGACTCCCACAGCTTGAGGGGAGACTCCCACAGCTTGAGGGAAGACTCCCACAGCTTGAGGGGAGACTCCCACAGCTTGAGGGAAGCTTGACTCCCACAGCTTGAGGGGAGACTCCCACAGCTTGAGGGGAGACTCCCACAGCTTGAGGGAAGACTCCCACAGCTTGAGGGAAGACTCCCACAGCTTGAGGGGAGACTCCCACAGCTTGAGGGGAGACTCCCACAGCTTGAGGGAGACTCCCACAGCTTGAGGGGAGACTCCCACAGCTTGAGGGGAGACTCCCACAGCTTGAGGGGAGACTCCCACAGATTGAGGGGAGACTCCCACAGCATGAGGGAAGACTCCCACAGCTTGAGGGAAGACTCCCACAGCTTGAGGGAAGACTCCCACAGCTTGAGGGAAGACTCCCACAGCTTGAGGGAAGACTCCCACAGCTTGAGGGAAGACTCCCACAGCTTGAGGGAAGACTCCCACAGCTTGAGGGGAGACTCCCACAGCTTGAGGAAAGACTCCCACAGCATGAGGGAAGAATCCCACAGCTTGAGGGAAGACTCCCACAGCTTGAGGGAAGACTCCCACAGCATGAGGGAAGACTCCCACAGCTTGAGGGAAGACTCCCACAGCTTGAGGGAAGACTCCCACAGCTTGAGGGAAGACTCCCACAGCTTGAGGGAAGACTCCCACAGCATGAGGGAAGACTCCCATAGCTTGAGGGAAGACTCCCACAGCTTGAGGGAAGACTCCCACAGCTTGAGGGAAGACTCCCCCAGCTTGAGGGAAGACTCCCTCAGCTTGAGGAAGCATTATGCATCTACGTCTTTGGATACATATATAAGTTTGCGTGCATGTATATGAGTGCCCTTATACGTGTATGTATAAATATGTTTGCGTGTGTACATAGGTAGAGACTGATGTACACGTTTGCGACTGTGTGTAGTTCAGGGTACACACGACTGAAAACTCACACGTCTGAAAACTCACTCGTCTGAAAACTCACACGTCTGAAAACTCTCGCGTCTGAAAACTCACACGACTGAAAACTCACACGACTGAAAACTCACTCGTCTGAAAACTCACTCGACTGAAAACTCACTCGTCTGAAAACTCACTCGTCTGAAAACTCTCACGTCTGAAAACTTACTCGTCTGAAAACTCACACGTCTGAAAACTCACACGTCTGAAAACTCACACGTCTGAAAACTCACACGACTGAAAACTCACACGTCTGAAAACTCACTCGTCTGAAAACTCACTCGTCTGAAAACTCACACGACTGAAAACTCACACGACTGAAAACTCACACGACTGAAAACTCACACGTCTGAAAACTCACACGTCTGAAAACTCACACGACTGAAAACTCACACGTCTGAAAACTCACACGACTGAAAACTCACACGTCTGAAAACTCACACGACTGAAAACTCACACGACTGAAAACTCTCACGTCTGAAAACTCACACGACTGAAAACTCACTCGTCTGAAAACTCTCACGTCTGAAAACTCAAACGTCTGAAAACTCACTCGTCTGAAAACTCTCACGTCTGAAAACTCAAACGTCTGAAAACTCACACGACTGAAAACTCACACGTCTGAAAACTCACTCGTCTGAAAACTCACACGTCTGAAAACTCACACGTCTGAAAACTCACTCGTCTGAAAACTCACACGTCTGAAAACTCACTCGTCTGAAAACTCACACGTCTGAAAACTCACACGTCTGAAAACTCACTCGTCTGAAAACTCACACGTCTGAAAACTCACTCGTCTGAAAACTCACACGTCTGAAAACTCACACGTCTGAAAACTCACACGACTGAAAACTCACACGACTGAAAACTCACACGTCTGAAAACTCACACGACTGAAAACTCACACGTCTGAAAACTCACACGTCTGAAAACTCACACGACTGAAAACTCACACGTCTGAAAACTCACACGACTGAAAACTCACACGTCTGAAAACTCACACGACTGAAAACTCACTTGTCTGAAAACTCACACGTCTGAAAACTCACTCGTCTGAAAACTCACACGTCTGAAAACTCACACGTCTGAAAACTCACACGACTGAAAACTCACACGTCTGAAAACTCACTCGTCTGAAAACTCCCACGTCTGAAAACTCACACGACTGAAAACTCACACGTCTGAAAACTCACACGTCTGAAAACTCACACGTCTGAAAACTCACACGACTGAAAACTCACACGTCTGAAAACTCACACGTCTGAAAACTCACACGTCTGAAAACTCACACGACTGAAAACTCACACGACTGAAAACTCACACGACGGAAATATTTTTGGGTTTACAAGTCAAGAAATATAGTCTCAGGGGAAGTTATCTATTGATTGATGGGATTTACATAAATGTATCTGAACTAGTGCTTATTTCCTTATTTTTGGAGGATGGGAAGGGGGAGGAAAAGTGTAGAAAGGGGAGAAGGGGAACTTTACTGTTCCGCCTCGTCCCCCAATCTTTCCCATTGAACCTAATTCCCTCTCGATCCCTAATCTCTCGCCCTCCCTTTCCTTTCTCACTCTTCCGTTTCCTAATCCTTCATATTATCTCCCATCCCTTCTTGCTGTACTTTCCCTCGTTTCTTCCGCTTTTCCATTAACGTCTTACACTTTTCTCTACCTAACATCCCCCTCTCCCCTGACCTCTCCTCCCCTCCCCCTCCTCTCCGCTCTCTCTAACCTCTTCCTCTTCTTCCTCCTCTCTCTCTCTCTCAACAGGGAGAGAGAGGTGGAACAGGGAGAGGAGGGGAAGAGAGGGGAACAGGGAGAGGGGGAGAGAGAGGGGAACAGGGAGAGGGGGAGAGAGAGGGGAACAGGGAGAGGGAGGAGAGAGAGGAAATGAGAAGAAGGGGAGGGGGGAGAGAAGTGGAACGGGAGAGGGGGAGAGAGAGGGGAACAGGGAGAGGGGGGGAGAGAGAGGGAAACAGGGAGAGGGGGAAGAGATGGGGAACAGAGACAGGGGGGAAAGAGAGAAGGAGGACAAGGAGAGGGGGGGTAAAGGGAAGTGAAACAGGGTGAGGGAAGGAGGGGAAGACAGAGAGGGGACAGGTAAGAGAGGCAAGGAGGTCTGGGGAAAGACAGAGGAGTTAGGGGAGACGGTAGAGAGTAGGGGAATAAAAGTAGGATGATAGGAAGTAAAGGGAAGTGTACGAGGTTATAGGAGAGAGGTAATGGAAAGGAAATGGGGAATAAGGAATGGGACTGAAACTGAGGGATTGGGCAGAAAGTAGAGGATAGGGAAGAAAAAGAGGTCA
>WNGS01162291.1:0-40335 GCA_020271785.1 Procambarus virginalis
AGTAATGAAGCAAGTAGAGAGAGCAGGAGACCAGACACAATGTACGAAAAAGAAGATGCAACGAACAAAGAGAAGAAACTAGGGAATAATATCATACCGAACCTGTGTCCTGAAAGCCATTAAAAAAGGATATCATCAGCAGCAGCAAATACAAGACTGGCTAACATCAGAACTGCTGTTATATATTTGTGCAAGAAATAATTTAGAACCTTTGTATACCACATATGTCAGACCAATCCTGAAGTGTGCGGCTCCAGCATGGAGTCCATACCTTGTCAAGCACAGGACGAAACTAGAGGTTCAACGATATGCCACTAGAATAGTTCCAGAACTACGAGGTATGACTTACGAGGAAGGCTTAACCTCACGTCGCAGAAAGACAGAAGAGTTAAGGGAGACATGATTACCACATACAAAATTCTCAGGAGATATAATTGGGTAGATAGATATTACTTAACACAAGTGATACACGCAAAGGTGAAACAGGTGGAAACTAAATACCCAAATTAGCCACACCGACCTTGGAAAGAAGATATTTTAAAGTGTCAGAGTAGTTAACAAATGGAGTGCATTAAGCAGTGATGTAGTGGAGTCCGACTCCATATACAGTTTCAAAAGTATATATGATAAAGCCCAAGAGTCTCAGACACGTGTCCGCCAGTTGACTGACAGTTAAACAACAGGACCAGAGAGTAGACTCTCAACCCCCGTCAGCACAATTAGGTGAGCTCTCACTCACCTCTGTAATATCCCGTACGCATATAAATATTTGATTTCTAATTAAGTTGCCTCACTTAATTACCGTGAACCCTAATTAGTGTCGGGACAAAGACAGCAGAATTATCCTTATTATATATAATGGCACAATATTACACTGTTTAAGGTCCTTTTTATCCCAAGGCAATCACAAGGGATTAGCCTATTTCACGCTCCATATAGTTAAGACAGTGTGAGGGTAAGTTGTGAGGCAGGTACTGTGAGGCAGGTACGGTGAGGTAGGTATTGTGAGGCAGGTACTGTGTGGCAGGTATTGTGAGGCAGGTACTGTGTGGCAGGTATTGTGAGGCAGGTACTGTGAGACAGGTACTGTGAGGTAGGTACTGTGAGGCAGGTACTGTGAGACAGGTACTGTGAGGCAGGAACTGTGAGGCAGGAACTGTGAGGCAGGTACTGTGAGGCAGGTACTGTGAGGCAGGAACTGTGAGGCAGGTACTGTGCGGCAGGTATTGTGAGGCAGGTATTGTGAGGCAGGAACTGTGAGGCAGGTACTGTGAGGTAGGTACTGTGAGGTAGGTACTGTGAGGCAGGTACTGTGAGGCAGGTACTGTGAGACAGGTACTGTGAGACAGGTACTGTGAGACAGGTACTGTGAGGCAGGAACTGTAAGGCAGGTACTGTGAGGCAGGAACTGTAAGGCAGGAACTGTGAGGCAGGTACTGTGAGGTAGGAAGTGTATGGTAGGTACTGTGAGGCAGGTACTGTGAGGCAGGTACTGTGAGGCAGGAACTGTGAGGCAGGTACTGTGAGGCAGGTACTGTGAGGCAGGTACTGTGAGGCAGGAACTGTGAGGCAGGTACTGTGAGGCAGGTACTGTGAGGCAGGTACTGTGAGGGAGGTACTCTGAGGTAGGTACTGTGAGGCAGGTACTGTGAGGCAGGTACTGTGAGGGAGGTACTCTGAGGTAGGTACTGTGAGGCAGGTACTGTGAGGCAGGTACTGTGAGGCAGGTACTGTGAGGCAGGAACTGTGAGGCAGGTACTGTGAGGCAGGTACTGTGAGGCAGGTACTGTGAGGCAGGTACTGTGAGGTAGGAAGTGTATGGTAGGTACTGTGAGGCAGGTACTGTGAGGCAGGTACTGTGAGGCAGGAACTGTGAGGCAGGTACTGTGAGGCAGGTACTGTGAGGCAGGAACTGTGAGGCAGGTACTGTGAGGCAGGTACTGTGAGGCAGGTACTGTGAGGCAGGAACTGTGAGGCAGGAACTGTGAGGCAGGTACTCTGAGGTAGGTACTGTGAGGCAGGTACTGTGAGGCAGGAACTCTGAGGCAGGAACTGTGAGGCAGGTACTGTGAGGCAGGTACTGTGAGGCAGGAACTGTGAGGCAGGTACTGTGAGGCAGGTACTGTGAGGCAGGTACTGTGAGGCAAGAACTGTGAGGCAGGTACTGTGAGGCAGGAACTCTGAGGCAGGTACTGTGAGGCCGGTACTGTGAGGAAGGAACTGTGAGGCAGGTACTGGGAGGCAGGTACTGTGAGGCAGGTACTGTGAGGCAGGTACTGTGAGGAAGGAACTGTGAGGCAGGTACTGTGAGGCAGGTACTGTGAAGCAGGTAATGTGAGGCAGGTACTGTGAGGCAGGTACTTTGAGGCAGGTACTGTGAGGCAGGAACTGTGAGGCAGGTATTGTGAGGCAGGTACTGTGAGGCAGGTACTGTGAGGCAGATACTGTGAGGTAGGAACTGTGAGGCAGGTACTGTGAGGCAGGTACTGTGAGGCAGGTACTGTGAGGCAGGAACTGTGAGGCCGGTACTGTGAGGCAGGTACTTTGAGGCAGGTACTGTGAGGCCGGTATTGTGAGGCAGGTACTGTGAGGCAGGTACTGTGAGGCAGGTACTGTGAGGCAGGTACTGTGAGGCAGGTACTGTGAGGCAGGTATTGTGAGGCAGGTACTGTGAGGCAGGTATTGTGAGGCAGGTACTGTGAGGCAGTACTAGTGAGGCAGGAACTGTGAGACAGGTACTGTGAGGCAGGTACTGTGAGGCAGGTACTGTGAGGCAGGAACTGTGAGGCAGGTACTGTGAGGCAGGTACTGTGAGGCAGGCACTGTGAGGCAGGAACTGTGAGGCAGGTACTGTGAGGCAGGAACTGTGAGGCAGGTACTGTGAGGCAGGTACTGTGAGGCAGGTACTGTGAGGCAGGTACTGTGAGGCAGGTACTGTGAGGCAGGTACTGTGAGGCAGGTACTGTGAGGCAGGAACTGTGAGGCAGGTACTGTGAGGCAGGTACTGTGAGGCAGGTACTGTGAGACAGGACTAGTGAGGAAGGAACAGTGGGACACAACTAGTGAGGAAGGAACAGTGAGACACAACTAGTGAGGAAGGAACAGTGGGACACAAATAGTGAGGAAGGAACAGTGGGACACAACTAGTGAGGAAGGAACAGTGAGACACAACTAGTGAGGAAGGAACAGTGAGACAGGACTAGTGAGGAAGGAACAGTGGGACACAACTAGTGAGGAAGGAACAGTGAGACACAACTAGTGAGGAAGGAACAGTGAGACACAACTAGTGAGGAAGGAACAGTGGGACACAACTAGTGAGGAAGGAACAGTGGGACACAACTAGTGAGGAAGGAACAGTGGGACACAACTAGTGAGGAAGGAACAGTGGGACAGGACTAGTGAGGAAGGAACAGTGGGACACAACTAGTGAGGAAGGAACAGTGAGACACAACTAGTGAGGAAGGAACAGTGGGACACAACTAGTGAGGAAGGAACAGTGGGACAGGACTAGTGAGGAAGGAACAGTGGGACACAACTAGTGAGGAAGGAACAGTGGGACACAACTAGTGAGGAAGGAACAGTGGGACAGGACTAGTGAGGAAGGAACAGTGGGACAGGACTAGTGAGGAAGGAACAGTGGGACACAACTAGTGAGGAAGGAACAGTGAGACACAACTAGTGAGGAAGGAACAGTGAGACACAACTAGTGAGGAAGGAACAGTGGGACACAACTAGTGAGGAAGGAACAGTGAGACACAACTAGTGAGGAAGGAACAGTGGGACAGGACTAGTGAGGAAGGAACAGTGGGACACAACTAGTGAGGAAGGAACAGTGGGACACAACTAGTGAGGAAGGAACAGTGGGACAGGACTAGTGAGGAAGGAACAGTGGGACACAACTAGTGAGGAAGGAACAGTGAGACACAACTAGTGAGGAAGGAACAGTGGGACACAACTAGTGAGGAAGGAACAGTGAGACACAACTAGTGAGGAAGAAACAGTGGACAGGACTAGTGAGGAAGGAACAGTGGGACACAACTAGTGAGGAAGGACAGTGGGACAGGACTAGTGAGGAAGGAACAGTGGGACACAACTAGTGAGGAAGGAACAGTGGGAACAACTAGTGAGGAAGGAACAGTGGGACAGGACTAGTGAGGAAGGAACAGTGGGACAGGACTAGTGAGGAAGGAACAGTGGGACAGGACTAGTGAGGAAGGAACAGTGGGACAGGACTAGTGAGGAAGGAACAGTGGACACAACTAGTGAGGAAGGAACAGTGGGACACAAATAGTGAGGAAGGAACAGTGGGACAGGACTAGTGAGGAAGGAACAGTGGGACACAACTAGTGAGGAAGGAACAGTGGGACACAACTAGTGAGGAAGGAACAGTGGGACACAACTAGTGAGGAAGGAACAGTGGGACAGGACTAGTGAGGAAGGAACAGTGGACACAACTAGTGAGGAAGGAACAGTGAGACAGGACTAGTGAGGAAGGAACAGTGGGACACAACTAGTGAGGAAGGAACAGTGAGACACAACTAGTGAGGAAGGAACAGTGAGACAGGACTAGTGAGGAAGGAACAGTGGGACACAACTAGTGAGGAAGGAACAGTGAGACAGGACTAGTGAGGAAGGAACAGTGGGACACAACTAGTGAGGAAGGAACAGTGGGACACAAGACTAGTGAGGAAGGAACAGTGGGACACAACTAGTGAGGAAGGAACAGTGGGACACAACTAGTGAGGAAGGAACAGTGAGACAGGACTAGTGAGGAAGGAACAGTGGGACACAACTAGTGAGGAAGGAACAGTGGGACACAACTAGTGAGGAAGGAACAGTGGGACACAACTAGTGAGGAAGGAACAGTGGGACAGGACTAGTGAGGAAGGAACAGTGGGACACAACTAGTGAGGAAGGAACAGTGGGACACAACTAGTGAGGAAGGAACAGTGGGACACAACTAGTGAGGAAGGAACAGTGGGACAGACTAGTGAGGAAGGAACAGTGGACACAACTAGTGAGGAAGGAACAGTGAGACAGGACTAGTGAGGAAGGAACAGTGGGACACAACTAGTGAGGAAGGAACAGTGGGACACAAACTAGTGAGGAAGGAACAGTGGGACACAACTAGTGAGGAAGGAACAGTGGGACAGGACTAGTGAGGAAGGAACAGTGGGACACAACTAGTGAGGAAGGAACAGTGAGACAGGACTAGTGAGGAAGGAACAGTGGGACACAACTAGTGAGGAAGGAACAGTGGGACACAACTAGTGAGGAAGGAACAGTGGGACACAGGACTAGTGAGGAAGGAACAGTGGGACACAACTAGTGAGGAAGGAACAGTGGGACACAACTAGTGAGGAAGGAACAGTGGGACACAACTAGTGAGGAAGGAACAGTGAGACAGGACTAGTGAGGAAGGAACAGTGGGACAGGACTAGTGAGGAAGGAACAGTGGGACAGGACTAGTGAGGAAGGAACAGTGGGACAGGACTAGTGAGGAAGGAACAGTGAGACAACTAGTAAGGAACAGTGGGACAGGACTAGTGAGGAAGGAACAGTGGGACAGGACTAGTGAGGAAGGAACAGTGAGACAGGACTAGTGAGGAAGGAACAGTGGGACAGGACTAGTGAGGAAGGAACAGTGGGACACAACTAGTGAGGAAGGAACAGTGGGACACACTAGTGAGGAAGGAACAGTGAGACAGGACTAGTGAGGAAGGAACAGTGGGACACAACTAGTGAGGAAGGAACAGTGAGACAGGACTAGTGAGGAAGGAACAGTGAGACAGGACTAGTGAGGAAGGAACAGTGGGACACAACTAGTGAGGAAGGAACAGTGGGACACAACTAGTGAGGAAGGAACAGTGGGACACAACTAGTGAGGAAGGAACAGTGGGACACAACTAGTGAGGAAGGGACAGTGGGACACAACTAGTGAGGAAGGAACAGTGGGACACAACTAGTGAGGAAGGAACAGTGGGACACAACTAGTGAGGAAGGAACAGTGGGACACAACTAGTGAGGAAGGACAGTGGGACACAACTAGTGAGGAAGGAACAGTGAGACACAACTAGTGAGGAAGGAACAGTGGGACAGGACTAGTGAGGCAGGAACAGTGAGACAGGACTAGTGAGGAAGGAACAGTGGGACACAACTAGTGAGGCAGGAACAGTGAGACAGGACTAGTGAGGAAGGAACAGTGGGACACAACTAGTGAGGAAGGAACAGTGGGACACAACTAGTGAGGCAGGAACAGTGGGACACAACTAGTGAGGAAGGAACAGTGGGACACAACTAGTGAGGAAGGAACAGTGGGACACAACTAGTGAGGCAGGAACAGTGAGACAGGACTAGTGACGAAGGAACAGTGGGACACACCTAGTGAGGCAGGAACAGTGGGACAGGACTAGTGAGGAAGGAACAGTGGGACACAACTAGTGAGGAAGGAACAGTGGGACACAACTAGTGAGGAAGGAACAGTGGGACAGGACTAGTGAGGAAGGAACAGTGGGACACAACTAGTGAGGAAGGAACAGTGGGACACAACTAGTGAGGAAGGAACAGTGGGACACAACTAGTGAGGAAGGAACAGTGGGACACAACAAGTGAGGAAGGAACAGTGGGACACAACTAGTAAGGAAGGAACAGTGAGACAGGACTAGTGAGGAAGGAACAGTGGGACACAACTAGTGAGGAAGGAACAGTGGGACACAACTAGTGAGGAAGAAACAGTGGGACACAACTAGTGAGGAAGGAACAGTGGGACACAACTAGTGAGGAAGGAACAGTGGGACAGGACTAGTGAGGAAGGAACAGTGAGACAGGACTAGTGAGGAAGGAACAGTGGGACACAACTAGTGAGGAAGAAACAGTGAGACAGGACTAGTGAGGAAGGAACAGTGGGACACAACTAGTGAGGAAGGAACAGTGAGACAGGACTAGTGAGGAAGGAACAGTGGGACAAGACTAGTGAGGCAGGAACAGTGGGACACAACTAGTGAGGAAGAAACAGTGGGACACAAGTAGTGAGGAAGAAACAGTGGGACACAACTAGTGAGGAAGAAACAGTGGGACACAAGTAGTGAGGAAGGAACAGTGGGACACAACTAGTGAGGAAGAAACAGTGGGACACAACTAGTGAGGAAGAAACAGTGGGACACAAGTAGTGAGGAAGAAACAGTGGGACACAACTAGTGAGGAAGGAACAGTGGGACACAACTAGTGAGGAAGGAACAGTGGGACACAACTAGTGAGGAAGGAACAGTGGGACACAACTAGTGAGGAAGAAACAGTGAGACAGGACTTGTGAGGCAGGAACAGTGAGACACAACTAGTGAGGAAGAAACAGTGAGACAGGACTAGTGAGGAAGGAACAGTGGGACACAACTAGTGAGGAAGAAACAGTGGGACACAACTAGTGAGGAAGGAACAGTGAGACAGGACTAGTGAGGAAGGAACAGTGGGACACAACTAGTGAGGAAGGAACAGTGAGACAGGACTAGTGAGGAAGGAACAGTGAGACACAACTAGTGAGGAAGGAACAGTGAGACAGGACTAGTGAGGCAGGAACAGTGGGACACAACTAGTGAGGAAGAAACAGTGAGACAGGACTAGTGAGGAAGGAACAGTGGGACAGGACTAGTGAGGAAGGAACAGTGGGACACAACTAGTGAGGAAGGAACAGTGGGACACAACTAGTGAGGAAGAAACAGTGAGACAGGACTAGTGAGGAAGGAACAGTGAGACAGGACTAGTGAGGAAGGAACAGTGGGACACAACTAGTGAGGAAGGAACAGTGAGACAGGACTAGTGAGGCAGGAACAGTGGGACACAACTAGTGAGGAAGGAACAGTGAGACAGGACTAGTGAGGCAGGAACAGTGGGACACAACTAGTGAGGAAGAAACAGTGAGACAGGACTAGTGAGGAAGGAACAGTGGGACAGGACTAGTGAGGAAGGAACAGTGGGACACAACTAGTGAGGAAGGAACAGTGGGACACAACTAGTGAGGCAGGAACAGTGGGACACAACTAGTGAGGAAGGAACAGTGGGACAGGACTAGTAAGGAAGGAACAGTGAGACACAACTAGTGAGGAAGGAACAGTGGGACACAACTAGTGAGGAAGGAACAGTGGGACACAACTAGTGAGGCAGGAACAGTGGGACAGGACTAGTGAGGCAGGAACAGTGAGACAGGACTAGTGAGGAAGGAACAGTGAGACAGGACTAGTGAGGAAGGAACAGTGGGACAGGACTAGTGAGGCAGGAACAGTGAGACAGGACTAGTGAGGAAGGAACAGTGAGACAGGACTAGTGAGGAAGGAACAGTGGGACAGGACTAGTGAGGCAGGAACAGTGAGACAGGACTAGTGAGGAAGGAACAGTGAGACAGGACTAGTGAGGAAGGAACAGTGGGACAGGACTAGTGAGGCAGGAACAGTGGGACACAACTAGTAAGGAAGGAACAGTGGGACACAACTAGTGAGGAAGGAACAGTGGGACAGGACTAGTGAGGCAGGAACAGTGAGACAGGACTAGTGAGGAAGGAACAGTGAGACAGGACTAGTGAGGAAGGAACAGTGGGACAGGACTAGTGAGGCAGGAACAGTGAGACAGGACTAGTGAGGAAGGAACAGTGGGACAGGACTAGTGAGGCAGGAACAGTGAGACAGGACTAGTGAGGAAGGAACAGTGGGACAGGACTAGTGAGGAAGGAACAGTGGGACACAACTATTAAGGAAGGAACAGTGGGACACAACTAGTGAGGAAGGAACAGTGGGACACAACTAGTGAGGAAGGAACAGTGGGACACAACTAGTGAGGCAGGAACAGTGGGACAGGACTAGTGAGGAAGGAACAGTGGGACACAACTAGTGAGGCAGGAACAGTGGGACACAACTAGTAAGGAAGGAACAGTGGGACACAACTAGTGAGGAAGGAACAGTGGGACAGGACTAGTGAGGCAGGAACAGTGAGACAGGTTTAGTGAGGAAGGAACAGTGAGACAGGACTAGTGAGGAAGGAACAGTGAGACAGGACTAGTGAGGAAGGAACAGTGGAACAGGACTAGTGAGGCAGGAACAGTGAGACAGGACTAGTGAGGAAGGAACAGTGGGACAGGACTAGTGAGGAAGGAACAGTGAGACACAACTAGTAAGGAAGGAACAGTGGGACACAACTAGTGAGGAAGGAACAGTGGGACACAACTAGTGAGGCAGGAACAGTGGGACAGGACTAGTGAGGAAGGAACAGTGGGACACAACTAGTGAGGAAGGAACAGTGGGACACAACTAGTGAGGAAGGAACAGTGGGACAGGACTAGTAAGGAAGGAACAGTGGGACACAACTAGTGAGGAAGGAACAGTGGGACAGGACTAGTAAGGAAGGAACAGTGGGACACAACTAGTGAGGAAGGAACAGTGGGACACAACTAGTGAGGAAGGAACAGTGGGACACAACTAGTGAGGAAGGAACATTGGGACACAACTAGTGAGGCAGGAACAGTGGGACACAACTAGTGAGGAAGGAACAGTGGGACAGGACTAGTGAGGCAGGAACAGTGGGACACAACTAGTGAGGAAGGAACAGTGGGACAGGACTAGTAAGGAAGGAACAGTGGGACAGGACTAGTAAGGAAGGAACAGTGGGACAGGACTAGTGAGGAAGGAACAGTGGGACACAACTAGTGAGGAAGGAACAGTGGGACACAACTAGTGAGGAAGGAACAGTGAGACAGGTCTAGTGAGGAAGGAACAGTGGGACAGGACTAGTGAGGCAGGAACAGTGGGACAGGACTAGTGAGGAAGGAACAGTGAGACAGGACTAGTGAGGCAGGAACAGTGGGACACAACTAGTGAGGAAGGAACAGTGAGACAGGACTAGTGAGGAAGGAACAGTGGGACACAACTAGTGAGGAAGGAACAGTGGGACACAACTAGTGAGGAAGGAACAGTGGGACAGGACTAGTAAGGAAGGAACAGTGGGACAGGACTAGTAAGGAAGGAACAGTGGGACAGAGTAGTATAAAGTAGGCCAGAACGGTGCATTTTACTTTTTCCGACTGCACCGTTCTGGCCTACCCGTTTTTCGTTGCCCCGGTGAGATTTAACTGCACCGTTCTGGCCTACCCGTTTTTCGTTGCCCCGGTGAGATTTAACTGCACCGTTCTGGCCTACCCGTTTTCGTTGCCCCGGTGAGATTTAACTGCACCGATATGGCCTACTGTTTTTTCGTTGCCCCGGTGAGATTTGACTGCAGCGATTTGGCATACCTGTTTTTAGTTGCCCCAGTGACCCGTGCACAGGCATCGCTAATGGTTAATGACGTCACCCTGTCACCCTGTCTTCATCTTCCCTTAATAAGTCCGTTTTCTGTTATAGTGTATTTATTCCCATTTTTTTCAATATTTATAGCAAAGGGGGATTCAAATGCTGTCTTCCGTCCAGCCTAATGTGCAATAGCGCTAACCATTATATGCTCGTTTTTCTCAATAAGGTATTACCATACTGTTTCCCATTGTCTAAGATTTCATATCAACATAAGAAATGAGTTCACCCCTGTTACCAATCCAGTATTTACCCAGGTCTTTTTTCCTAAATCTAAAACTCATTGCAATTTATGCACATTATTTCATGTTCTGTCCAGTGTTGATAATTTTCATAGCCTATTAATATCCCCTTTATCATGTCCATTCATGTCTCATCCATTTCTTCGCCTTTCTAGAGAATGTAATTTAAGCTTTGTCAATCTTTCTTTAGAGATTGCTTATGTAGCATAGGACAAATAAATATAAAAACCCACTATCATCCATTTGTATGAAAACAGTCTCCTGCCAGGCATGGTGACTTCAATACGATTTCAGTACTAATCCAATATTGCTTCATAACGCATAAATATATGCACGTACATAAATACATATGCACATCTCACATTCGCTCAAAAAACATGCCTCCCCCCACATCTTGCTGTAGAATATAACAAATCAAAATTCTCATTCAGTAAAAGCAAGCCTTCTGCAGTCACCTACTTTTCTGACGTCATCATCCCTAATGCGCTGTAAGCCACCCAATGAGCTTCCAGCCAACGTGCTAATGCCGGTCCTATAGGAGGTTCACACATAAGTGTGAACTCTTAATCACTCCCAATACCTTAACTGTACTCTGTAACATCATAGGCGATATTCAGCTGCAATGGCTCATATTTTCGCTCATTGCTCATATTATCTGTTATTCATAAACCCGATCAAACCATCCTAACATAACCTAACCTAACTTATTATTTATTTATAACAAACAAATACATCCTACAGACCAGTTGCTGTCATTGTTTAGTGACATCACGAAAAGCGACCTCAGGTATGGGGATGAGGTATTGATGGCCATTAGCATATAAGTGTCAAGGTATCACAGCACCTGACTTGTCAACTATGTATGACGTCACCAGATGACCAATGCGACCTTTGACATGGAACTTGCATATGGTGTCTGTTAAATGTTATTATTATTATTATTCAAAAAATTACTAGACTAACCATCCCCACCTAACCTAATCAGAGGTTTAAGAATATACATTTTAATCATCCGCAACTGTAATCATTATTCAGTGATAAATTCAAAAGTATAACAGCAACCCAAATGTCGTACTGCAATTTAAGCAGAATCGTACATCTGGCAGCATAGCAGGTAAGATGAACATTAGAATAAAGGCAACTGCAGAAGTCCTATTGGCCCATACGAGGCAGCTCCTATATATTTTCACCCAATCTCATTCATATTCATGTCCACCTTATGCTTAAAACAACCAAGGGATCTCACTTAAAGTAATAGTTTACAAAAATAGTTTTAATAAATAGCTCTCATTCTAGTTGTATACACAACAGCAATTATGAAACCCTATAGCTAGATATCGTACTATAATCCACAAGTAGTTACCACACATCTAGCAGCACAGAGGATTAGTAGTTGTGTTCATAGGCTAGTCAACTGTCCTCACATCCATCAAATAGCAATCCAAATGTCGCACCTCAATTCATCCATCTAGCAACTCAGCTGGATGCTAACCACTATATTCATAGGCTAATCATTTCTACGCCTTAAAAAAAATCCTAGTCTTGCTACGCAAATCAGCTGACATGTTTCTAAACCAACACTCGCAAATACAAGCATACATACCTACACATACTCCACAACCCATAAATTCATAGAGAACAACCTAGTTTTTTCCACCATTTCCCCATTAATCAGATGCAATTTATGCCATACACAGAAAATACAGCATTTACACACCAAATATGTCATTTATGCACATAATATATTATTTACACTCAAAATACATCATCACACAAAAATATATCATTTATAGACAAAAATATGACACTTACATACAAAATATGTCAGTTGCACAAAAATATACCATTTGCACAAATATTGCATTTGCACTCAGAGTATGACATTTACACAAAGTATGGTATTAGCACAAATATAGCAAATTGCTTATACATTTAGAAAATATAAAATGCGCTTTCANACATGTATGATTCCACTCCTGTAACAGTCATTTACGTAAATTAGAAAGAGGATTGGTCCCAGCACCGATCCTTGAGGTACTCCACTTGTTACTGTTCGCCAGTCCGACTTCTCGCCCCTTACCATTACCTCTGGCTCCTTCCTGTTAGGTAGTTCTTCACCCATTCTAGGGCCTTTCCGCTTACTCCTGCCTGCCTCTCAAGTTTGTATAGCAGTCTCATGTGCGGTACTGTATCAAAGGCCTTTTGGCAGTCAAGAAATATGCAGTCTGCCAGCCTTCTCTGTC
Source organism: Procambarus virginalis (assembly GCA_020271785.1). Taxonomy (NCBI): domain Eukaryota; kingdom Metazoa; phylum Arthropoda; class Malacostraca; order Decapoda; family Cambaridae; genus Procambarus; species Procambarus virginalis. The sequence goes on from WNGS01162291.1 coordinate 12,814, forward strand.
CTGCCTTATCCTTGTTACTTTATCATAGAATTCTAAAAGGTTTGTTAGGCATGATTTCCCTGTCCAGAACCCATGTTGGTGCTTGTTTACAAACCCAATGCTCTCCAGGTGCTCAACAAGTCTTAGCCTAATTATTCTTTCAAGTATTTTGCAGGGGATGCTTGTCAATGATACGGGTCTGTAGTTAAGTGCCTCCTCCCTATCACCTTTCTTGAAAATCGGTACGACATTTGCCTCCTTCCAGCAACTGGGCAATTCTCCCGACATAAGTGACTCATTAAAGATCATTGCCAGAGGCACGCTGAGAGCCTGCGCTGCCTCTTTAAGTATCCACGGTGATACTTTGTCTGGTCCAACAGCTTTATTTGCATCCAGTGTTGTCAACTGTTTCATTACCTCCTCTGCTGTCACCTCTATATCTGATAGTCTTCATCTAGGGTAATCGCTTCTAACAATGGGATGCTCAGGCTCGGTTGTGAACACTCCATGGAAATTTGCATTCAGTACCTCGCAGATTTCCTTGTCGCTTTCTGTATATGCCCCTTCTGTTTTCCTCAGTCTTGTCACTTGGTCATTTACCGACATCTTCCTTCTTATATGGCTATGTAGTAATTTAGGTTGCTTTTTCGCTTTGACTGCAATATCATTCTCATAATTTCTTTCCGACACTCGTCTTATGTTAATGTAATCATTCCTAGCTCTGTTACATCTAATCCTGTTGTCCTCTGTCCTTTGTCTTCTGTACTTCCTCCACTCCCTCCTGCTTCTCACCTTTGCTTCCTGACATTGTCTATTAAACCATGGGTTATTATATTCCCTCCTGCTTTTTTCCTTTATTGTTGGAATAAATCTCTCTTCAGCCTCCTTGCATTTCAATATGACTTGGTTCATCATACCTTGCACTGTTTTTCCTCTAAGTTCTTCCTCCCACTGCACTTCTCCCAGGTAGTCCCTTATCCTTCTGTAGTCCCTTTTCTGTAATCAAGTCTCCTTTCCCGTACCTCTTGACTGTTGGTCACAATTTTAAGCTCCATCATGTAGTCAAAGACTAGGACACAATGGTCACTGGCTCCTAGTGGTATTTCATGTTCCAACTGTTCGATGTCTTCTACATTCTGGGTGAAAATGAGATCTAATAGGCTGGGCGTATCCCCTCCTCTTTCCCTAGTATCTTCCTTCACATGCTGTGTTAGGAAATTCCTGTCAATAACGTCTACCAGCTTCGCTCCCCAGGTCTCCTCCCCGCCATGGGGATTCCTCGTTTCCCAATCTATCTCTCCGTGATTTAGGTCCCCCATGACCAGTAGCTTCGCCTTCACTCTATGCGCTATTGTTGCTGCCCTCTGCAGTTCATCTATACATGCCTTGTTGCTGTCCTCGTACTCCTGCCTGGGCCTTCTACTGTTTGGTGGGGGATTGTAGAGTATCAAGATTACAATCTTCTTCCCATCCACTGTCAGAGTTCCATGTATGGAGCTCGTGCTTTCATTGGTACCCGGATTTTCCAGCTCATCAAACTTTCATTTCCGCTTTATTAGGAGTGCCACTCCTCCTCCCTGTCTCTGTGTCCTTTCTTTCTTATCACCTGGTACCCCTCCGGAAAGATTGCATCCGAGATCATGTCATTTATTTTAGTTTCCACTATTGCCACTATGTCTGGGTCTGCCTCACTAACTCTTTCTTTTATCTCTTCTGCTTTATTGGCTACCCCATCAGCCACACAGTGTGTGTGTGTGTGTGTGTGTGTGTGTGTGTGTGTGTGTGTGTGTGTGTGTGTGTACTCACCTAGTTGTACCCACCTAGTTGTGCTTGCGGGGGTGGAGCTCTCGCTCTTTGGTCCCGCCTCTCAACCGTCAATCAACTGGTGTAGATTCCTGCGCCTACTGGGCTCTATCATATCTACATTTGAAACTGTGTATGGAGTCAGCCTCCACCACATCACTGCCTAATGCATTCCACCTATTAACTACTCTGACACTAAAAAAGTTCTTTCTAACGTCCATGTCGCTCATTTGGGTACTCAGTTTCCACCTGTGTCCCCTTGTTCGCGTACCACCCATATTAAACAGTTTATCTTTATCTACCCCTGTCAATTCCTCTGAAAATTTTGTAGGTTGTGATCATGTCTCCCCTTAATTTTCTGTCTTCCAGTATCGTGAGGTGCATTTCCCGCAGCCTTTCCTCGTAACTCATGCCTCTTAGCTTGGGACTAGCCTAGTGGCATACCTCTGAACTTTTTCAAGCTTCGCCTTGTGCTTGACAAGGTACGGGCTCCTGGTAGGGCCGCATACTCCAGGATTGGTCTTACATATGTGGCATACAAGATTCTGAATGATTCCTTACACAGGTTCCTGAAGGCAGTTCTGATGTTAGCCAGCCTCGCATATGCTGCAGATGTTATTCTTTTGATGTGGGCTTCAGGAAACAGGTTTGGCATGATATCAACTCCCAGTTCTTTCTCTCTGTCCGTTTCATGAAGGACTTCCTCCCCCATTCGGAATCCTTTCTGGCCTCCTGTTTCCACTGCCTAGTTTCATTACCTTACATTTACCCGGGTTAAACCTTAATAGACATTTGTTGGACCATTCATTCAGTCTGTCTAGGTCATCTTGTAGCCTCACACTATCTTCTTCCGTCCTAACCCTCCTCGTAATTTTTACATCATCAGCAAATAATGAGAGGAATGATTTTATACCATCTGGAAGATCATTTACATTTATTAGAAACAATATAGGTCCAAGGACTGACCTCTGTGGGACTCCACTGGTGATGTCTCGCCAATCTAATACCTCACCCCTCACAGTGACTCGCTGGCTTCTGTTACTTAGGTACTCCCTTATCCAATGGAGTACCTTCCCTTTCACTCCTGCCTGCATCTCCAGCTTGTGCACTAGTCTCTGACGTGGAACTGAGTCAAAGGCTTTCTGGCAATCCAAAAATATGCAGTCTGCCCACCCCTCTCTGTCTTGTCTGATGCTTGTTGCCTGATCGTAGAATTCCATTAATCCTGTGAGGCAGGACTTGCCATCCCTGAAACCATGTTGGTGTTGTGTCACAAAGTTCTTTCGCTCCAAATGTTCTACTAGCTTTTACCGCACAATTTTGTCCATTAACTTGCATGGTATGCAAGTTAGGGACTCTGACCTGTAATTCAGTGCTCCCTGTCTATCCACCTTCTTGTCTATTGGAACAACGTTCGCCGTCTTCTAAATTTTTGGCAGTTCACCTGTTACCAGTGATTTGTTATACACCATGGAGAGTGGCAGGCACAATGTTTCTGCTCCTTCCTTTAGGATCCATGGCGATATTCCATCCGGGCCTATAGCCTTTGTCACATCCAACTCAAGCAAAAGCTTCCTTACATCCCCCACTGGTAATCTCAAATTTCTGTAGTGGTGCCTGGTTAACTATTCCTTCCCTTATCTCTGGAACTTCTCCTTGCTCCAATGTAAAGACTTCCTGGAATTTCCTATTGAGTTCCTTGCATACTTCTTTGTCGTTTGTAGTGAGTCTGTCTGCCCCTATCCTCAGTTTCATTACCTGTTCCTTCACTGTTGTCTTTCTCCTGATGTGACTGTGTAACAATTTGGGTTGAGTCTTTGCCTTGCTTGCTATGTCGTTTTCATATTGCCCTTCTGCCTCTCTTCTCACCCTGACGTATTCATTCCTGGCTCTCTGGTAACCTTCTCTGCTCTCAAGTGTCCCATTATTTCTATAATTTCTCCATGCTCTTTTACTTAGTGGCTTAGTTAGCTTACATCTGTGATTAAACCATGGGTTTCTCATCTGCATTTCATTTATTAAACTTTTCTGTTGCCTCCTTACTTATTCCTGTGTGATGTATTCCATCATGTCTTGGGCCATCTTTCCCTTTAGCTCTGTTTCCCATATTATATCCGTTAGGAATTTTCTCATCTCCTCATAGTTTCCCTTACGGAATGCTAGCCTTTTGCTTTCAGTTCCGTTTCTCGAGTACTTTAACCCTTCTTCGACCAGATACTCAAAAGTCAGTACACTGTGATCGCTCATTCCTACTGGGGCCTCGAAGTCAATTTCCCTTATGTCGGAGTAATTCAGAGTGAAGACTAGGTCAAGTCTCGCTGGTTCATCGTTTCCTCTCACCCTTGTGGGTTCCCTGACATGTTAGCTTAAAAGTTTCTTGTTGAGACCTCCAGTAGTTTAGCTCTCCATGTTGCCTCTCCTCCATATGGATCCTTGTTCTCCCAGTCTATCCTTCCGTGATAGAAGTCACCCATGATGAGCAGATGGGATCGAATTCTACAGGCAGCAGAGGCTGCCCTCTCAATTATTGTGTTAACTGCCATCTTGTTTCTGTCATACTCTTGTCTGAGTATTTTGTCATTTGGTGGAGAGTTATATATCACTGTTACTACTACTCTTGGTCCTTCCATCGTCATCGTGCTTGTTATGTAGTCTCTAAACCCTTCACAGCCTGAGATAACCATCTCCTTGAAACTCCATTCCTTTCTCATTAGTAGGGCCACTCCACCTCCTCCCCTACCCTCCCTCTCTTTCCTTATTACAGTATTCCTGGGGGAACACCGCATTTGTTATGATTCCTGTGAGTTTTGTTTCTGTGAGTCCAATTACATCTGGATTTACTTCTTGTGCTCTTTCCATAAGTTCCCTTGCTTTGCCTGTAATCCCATTATTGTTTGAGTACATCACCTTGAAGCTGACTCTTTTCTGTCCATCCTCAGTTTCTGTTGACTCCACTGGAATCGAATCCACTGTGTACTCACCTAATGTTACTCACCTAATTGTGCTTGCTGGGGTTGAGCTATGGCTCTTTGGTCCCACTTCTCAACAGTCAATCAATGTGGAAAAATCCTAGCAGCTTAATTCCCTTTTAATTAAAGATTTTTACTTATTTTTAATTGACTTTAATATGATAGAGTTTTATCTGATTTATTTTCTTAGTTCTTAGTAATAAGTTAGCTAATTAAGCAAGTAAATAATTAAGTGAGTAAGTAATTAAGTGAATGGACTGTATGTACTGATTCAGCTGCCTGGATTTATCTCACATAAATTGGGGGGTGGGACAATTTGCAGCTTAAACCACTTTGAGATGGCTCCTTCTTAAACCACAAATTGTTTACCTTATAAATATAATTATATCACACCACTTATGGTGGTCTAATCTACTACCATTATGGCAATGATTAATTAATAATTATGATCACTACTTCTGCAGTATATACAAAAGGAGGGCTTAGCTGTTCCTGTAGAAGGGGCCTGCTGAGGCTGTGTAACTGTTGCATCAAAGATGGGTGTGGCCCTGTGCCTCTGAGTGCCACGTAATGACAGCTGTTTAGGAGGCCTACAAGGCTTGGCATACAGCTAGGTAATAATTATATATAAGGTCCCACTGTCTGCTCAGCTTCTTGTTACTCCAAATGACAATTACCTGCCGAGTTCAAAGAATTAATAATGTTTCTCTAAACATATAAGTACAGGTAAGACATGGAATATGAGGATGATAAATTGTGTAAACGTACTTCTTGTTGGGGGTTCACCCATATCCTAACCGCCTACCTATTTATGAATAAAATGTGCACAAATTAAACAAGAATACTTGGTAAGACAGATACTGTCGTTGCTGTGGTTGTTGAGAGGCTGTGTTGCTGGTCGCTCGCTTGTTGACACGTAATCTGGGTGTCTAACGAGTTAAATCAGCTTCTATGGAGCTCTCTACAGCGTGTTGTTGTTGTGAGTGTGACGCTCTCTGGGTGACCGACGCCCCTGTTCTCTTGGTTCCACTTTTAAAATGTAATTTTACAGTAACAAGGGAGTCAAGCTATATTTTGGTGTTAGTAATTATATTCAGTCTTAGTGAACACTTTTTTATTGAATTTAAACACTAGACTGTTGTTTAAACAGAATTTAGGTAATGTAATTCGTGTCGTCGATGACGTCACGGAATCACCTATTCTTTAAGGCGATACTGTAAGGGGATACTATGTTATTATGTGTGTCGGATTTCCGACAATCAACTGATGTACAGATTCCTGAGCCTACTGGGCTCTGTCATATCTACATTTGAAACTATGTATGGAGTCAGCCTCCACCACATCACTTCCGAGTGCATTCCATTTACTAACTACTCTGACACTGAAAAAGTTCTTTCTAATGTCTCCGTAACTCATTTGGGTACTCAGCTTCCACCTGTGTCCCCTTGTGCGTGTGTCCCCGTGTTAAATAATCCATCCTTGTCCACTCTGTCAATTCCCCTGAGAATTGACAGGGTGGACAAGAAATTTGTATTTGGTGATCACGTCTCCCTAGGTCTTCTGTCTTCCAGCGACGTGAGGTGCAGTTCACGTAGTCTGTCCTCATAACTCATGCTTCTTAGTTCTGGGACTAGCCTAGTGACATATATGAACTTTTTTCAGCTTCGTCTTGTGCTTGACTAGATACGGGCTCCATGCTGGGGCCGCATACTCCAGGATTGGTCTTACATATGTGGTATACAAGGTTCTGAAGGATTCCTTACACAGGTTTCTTAAAGCAGTTCTGATGTTAGCCAGCCTCGCATAGGCCGCTGATGTTATTCTTTTGATGGGGATCCGGGAGACAGGTTTGGCGTGATATCAACTCCCAGATCTTTATCTCTGTTTCGTGAAGGACTTCATCTCCCATTCGGTATCCAGTGACTGGTCTCCTAGTTCCTCCTCCTAGTTTCATTAACATACATTTAATTGGGTTGAACTTTAGTAGCCATTTGTCGAACCATTTCTTCAGTTTGTCTAGGTCGTCTTGTAGCCTTATACTATCCTCCTCTGTCCTGATCCTCCTCATAATTTTTGCATCATCAGCAAACATCGAGAGGAACGAGTCAATTCCTTCTGGGAGATCATTTACGTATATCAGAAACAGTGTGTGTGTGTGTGTGTACTCACCCAGTTGTACTCACCTAATTGTGTCTGCAGGATCGAGCATTGACTCTTGGATCCCGCCTTTCGAGCATCAGTTGTTTACAGCAATGACTCCTGTCCCATTTCCCTATCATACCTGGTTTTAAAATTATGAATAGTATTTGCTTCCACAACCTGTTCCTTAAGTGCATTCCATTTTCCCACAACTCTCACGCTAAAAGAAAACTTCTTAACATCCCTGTGACTCATCTGAGTTTCCAGCTTCCACCCATGTCCCCTCGTTCTGTTACTATTCCATGTGAACATTTCGTCCAAGTCTACTCTGTCAATCCCTCTGAGTATTATATAAGTTCCTATCATGTTCTCCCTCTCCCTTCTTCTCTCTAGTGTCGTAAGGCACAGTTCCCTCAGGCGCTCCTCATACCCATCCCTCGTAGCTCTGGGACGAGTCTCGTTGCAAACCTCTGAACCTTTTCCAGTTTCTTTATATGCTTCTTCAGATGGGGACTCCATGATGAGGCGGCATACTCTAAGACTGGCCTCACGTAGGCAGTGTAGAGCGCCCTAAATGCCTCCTTGCTTAGGTTTCTGAATGATGTTCTAACTTTTGCCAGTGTAGAGTACACTGCTGTCGTTATCCTATTTATGTGCGCCTCAGGAGATAGATTAGGTGTTACGTCCACACCCAGGTTTCTTTCTCGCGTCGTCACAGGTAGGCTGTTCCCCTTCATTGTGTACTGCCCCTTTGGTCTCCTATCTCCTAGTCCCATTTCCATAACTTTACATTTGCTCGTGTTGAATTCCAGTAGCCATTTCTCTGACCATCTCTGCAACCTGTTCAGGTCCTCTTGGAGGATCCTGCAATCCTCATCTGTCACAACTCTTCTCATCAACTTTGCATCATCCGCAAACATCGACATGTAGGACTCTACGCCTGTAAACATGTTGTTAACATATACAAGAAATGGAATTGGTCCCAGCACCGATCCTTGTGCTACTCCACTTGTTACTGTTCGCCAGTCCGACTTCTCGTCCCTTTACCGTAACTCTTTGGCTCCTTCCTGTTAGGTAGTTCCTTATCCATGCTAGGACTTTCCCCCTACCCCCGCCTGCCTCTCGAGTTTGAACAGCAGTCTCATGTGCGGTACTGTATCAAAGGCTTTTTGGCAGTCCAGAAATATGCAGTCTGCCCAACCATCTCTGTCCTGTCTTATCCTCGTTATTTTATCATAGAATTCCAGAAGGTTTGTTTGGCACGATTTCCCTGTCCAGAACCCATGTTGATGTTTGTTCACAAACCTAATGTTCTCCAGGTGTGCAACCAGTCGTAGCCTATTTATTCTTTCCAGTATTTTACAGGGGATGCTTGTCAGTGATACAGGTCTATAGTTAAGTGCCTCCTCCCTATCGCCTTTCTTGAAGATCGGCACGACATTTGCCTTCTTCCAGCAACTGGGCAATTCTCCTGACATAAGTGATTCTTTAAAGATCATTTCCCAGAGGCATGCTGAGGGCCTGCGCTGCTTCTTTTAGTATCCAGGGTGATACTTTGTCAGGTCCTACTGCTTTAGTTGCATCTAGAGTTGTCAACTGTTTCATTACCTCCTCTGCTGTCACCTCTATATCTGATAGGCTTTCATCTAGGGTAATCTCTTCTAACAATGGGAGCTGCTCAGGCTCGGTAGTGAACACTCCATGGAAACTGTCATTCAGTGCCTCGCAGATTTCCTTGTCACTTTCAGTATATGCCCCCTCTGCCTTCCTTAGTCTTGTCACTTGGTCATTCACCGACATTTTTCTTCTTATATGACAGTGTAGTAACTTAGGTTGTTTTTTCGCTTTGAATGCAATATCATTCTCATAGTCCCTTTCCGATGTTCGTCTTATGTTAATGTAATCGTTCCTAGCTCTGTTGCATCTGATCCTGTTGTCCTCTGTCCTTTGTCTTCTGTACTTCCTCCACTCCCGCCTGCTGGCCATTTTTGCTTCCTGACACTGTCTATTAAACCAATTATTGTGTACTCACCTAGTACTCGCCTAGTTGTGCTTGCGGGGGTTGAGCTCTGGCTCCTTGGTCCCGCCTCTCAACCGTCAATCAACAGGTGTACAGTTTCCTGAGCCTAATGGGCTCTATCATATCTACACTTGAAACTGTGTATGGAGTCAGCCTCCACCACATCGCTTCCTAATGCATTCCATTTGTCAACCACTCTGACACTAAAAAAGTTCTTTCTAATATCTCTGTGGCTCATTTGGGCACTCAGTTTCCACCTGTGTCCCCTAGTGCGTGTGCCCCTTGTGTTAAACAGCCTGTGTGTGTGTGTGTGTGTGTGTGTGTGTGTGTGTGTGTGTGTGTGTGTGTGTGTGTGTGTGACATGACAGCTCATCCTCCTGTTTTAGTAGTACTTATAGTTACTATGAGGACCATAGTATATATACCGACGAACAACAAAATTAGAAAGTAGAAATCGGCACTGCTGAGTTGGACAAACCGGAAATACTTTTTTTACTCGTGTTGCAAAGACAAATTAAACTAAGCTAACCTTTCTAAGCCAAGTACACGATATCTGAGGCTACCAGGCTATAGTACATATGTGTGTGTGTGCTATCTTAGGCCTAGGAATATTTAAGTTAGTTTTTTAGCTCCAGTTTGTTTTTAAAGATAATGAATTTCTTACTAGTCAGTATACTGCTATCTTAAAACTAAGTACGTATGAATTCGTGACTTTTAACGATCGTCACAATAGGTACTATCTAAAAACGAGGATGCGCTCATTAACACGAACACAGCAGTCTTTGAAAGATTAATTGACAATATGCCCATGCACTCAGACCCGGGTCCAGACTCCTGGAATTCCATATTGAAAAAGAAATGTAGAGTGGCAGAAGCACGAACACTCGGTGTGAATTGGAGAAAAAGTTAGGTTACAAGGAGACACCAGAAGCACTCTAGCTCCACTATACAAGGGAGGTATTCACTATAACTCTACCACTATGATAGCACCACGGAACCATTAACATAAAAAGAGTGCAGATGTCTCAACAAGACATGCAGAATATACTATACTATCACTACTATACATGAGTATTGCTGAGGCATTTGGTAAATGTGAGAATAAAGTGACATCCCATAAAATAAGATCAGTAGGAATAAAAAATAAAGTAGGGCAATGGATATATAATATCTTGCCAAACACAATTCACAGAGTAGACAAGTTACAGACTCTTGGTGACCAACCCACACACAGGAAGATGGAGCAGCGACGACGTTTCTGGTCCCTCCTGGACCATTATCAGGTCGTATCATGACGCACATGACCTGATAATGGTCCAGGAGAGACCGGGACGTGCTGGACCATTATCTGGTCGTACCATGACACACATGACCTAATAATGGTCCAGGAGGGACCGGGACGTCCTGGACCATTATCAGGTCGTATCATGACACACATGACCTGATAATGGTCCAGGAGGGACCGGGACGTCCTGGACCATTATCAGGTCGTATCATGACACACATGACCTGATAATGGTCCAGGAGGGACCGGGACGTGCTGGACCATTATCAGGTCGTTTCATGACACACATGACCTGATAATGGTCCAGGACGGACCGAGACGTCCTGGACCATTATCAGGTCGTTTCATGACACACATGACCTGATAATGGTCCAGGAGGGACCGGGACGTCCTGGACCATTATCAGGTCGTTTCATGACACACATGACCTGATAATGGTCCAGGAGGGACCGGGACGTGCTGGACCTATGGCTGGGGTCGTCTCCCCATCTTCTGGTCTGAGGTTTGGTCATCATACCTTCAGCCCCGTTATTGTGACTCATCGTCTGCATACAGATTCTTGTGGTCCATTAAAGATAATATAAATATCAGCAAGAAAATTTGTACTGTATGACACTGAAAAATTACAAGCTGATATCAGGAAAGTTTTCGAGTTGCCAACGGAAAATAAATTGATGTTTAAGATTGAAAAATTCCATGTACTTACGTGTAGTAGAAATGAAGAACTTATAATACATACAGGGTATAGGGCATAATCAGATCTACTAATACAAGGAAATTAGAATGTAAATGATATGTAATAATGATATCTGACGACTTTATGAACAGACCGTATCGTACCAAATTTGCTGTATCATCAGCCAGAGAAAATTATAGGATTGATTATGAGATCCTTCAAATCCTGGGAGTCCACTACAATGTTCATAGTATTCAAGTTACTTGTGCTGCCCCGCCTTGAGTACTGCTCGGTACTCACTTCCCCATTCAGAGCACCAGAGAGTGTTGAAACAGAAGGAATACAAACACAAATTTAACACAATCACGATAAAGTACCTAAATTATTGAGATCGTCTGGAAGCTCTCACAAAGTACTCATTAGAAAGGAGACGAGAGATGTATCACATAACATATACATGTAAGATACTGTAAGACCAGGTGCAAATTTTATGCAGGGAAATACTAGAACACCGGAGCGAACGATATGGTGGGAAATGCAGAAAGGAACCACTGAAGAGTACTGTAGAGGTTCCATTGGCACAATCATAGAGCATTGTGTGAATATCAGAGGTCCCCAAATATTCAATACCTTCCCAAGCATCATAATAACCATTGCAGGAACAAGAGAGGACTTCAAGATAAAATTAGACAGTTTCCTGCAAGAAGTGCCAGATTAACCAGGTTGTAGTGGATATTTAGCCCTGCGGGTCGCTCCAAGCAACAGCCTGTTGAACCAAGTTATCACAAGTCAAGCCTGGCCCCGGGCAGGGTTTGGAGAGTGGAACAACTGTCAGAATTCACTTCAGAGACCATTGAGGCATCGACTCCAACACTGGGTAAGTGCAGCTGGTGTGGGCATATGGGCAGGTTGGAAGCACTTGGTAGAAGGGAGGGAACTATCAGGGAAAAGCGCCAAGCCATTACGGCTATATAGCCCTGGGAAGTGGTCGGGATAAGGATTTGGGATGGGACGGGAGGGAAGGAATGGTACCCAACCACTTGGACGGTCGGGGATTGAACCAGATGGGCGGTGGTAGGACACCCAGAGGTACAGGTGTTATGAGTAAGAGCTACAACCTTGTGGAGTCTAGTGGACAGCCTTGAACTAACAACACATTCACAATCGGGTGCGACTTCAGCAGGACTCGAACCCCGATCAGGAAGGGCGACTGGAAACACTTTCAGCACTCTTCTCCACTCAGTCAGGAGTGACTGGGACCAGGTAGTAAACAAATTACCGGGTCACGTTCCAGGGGAAGCACGTGGAGGGAAGGCCCAAGATCAGTTACTGGAAGGGAAAGTGTTAAGCTTCCTGTGAGTGAGGGACCACACCACCAGAGAAGGTCATGTCACTCAACCAACATCACTATACTCACCTGACTGTAACTTAACCAGTACAGTAGTTAAGTAACTATCAACTAGTACACCATTCTGTACGCTACTGTCCTAACGAACTAAACTCCAAAGAAATATGAGAAGTAGACGCAACACAACAATCAAGGTATTCTAGGCAGGTTAGGTGTAGGTTGCTTGAGTCCGTACGTTTCTGGCTTCTTAAACACCGTATTGTGTACGTTGAGTCAGATCAAGAGAACAGGTTGAGCCGTGTGTGGTGGCCGGCGTGATGGGAGCTCAACGTGAGCCCGCGACACTCACTACACTATCATCCTATTAATTAAAAATCATTTTGAGACAATGGAGTGACTCGAACCAGCGTTCATGCGAGTCCCAGACACCGGACCCAACCGATAATTAATCCAATTTATTATTACGTGATCTGTCTATAAGGAGCTGCTGCCCAGCCCGAGCAGAACATCCAAATTTGAGAGAAATATATAATATAATTACTAAAAGTTTTAAGCATGTGATGGAGAGTTAGAAGTGGAAGAAGCAGAGAGGCATGAAAGAGCTACAACACAAGAGCTACAAGAGCCACAACACAGGAGTTACAAGAGCTACAACACAAGAGTTACAAGAGCTATAGTACAAGAGATACAAGAGCTATAACACAAGAGTTACAACACAGGAGTTAAAAGAGCTGTAGCACAAGAGTTACAAGAGCTATAACACGAGCTACAACACAAGAGTTACAAGAGCTATGTTAGGGCCACTTAGGACCAGTAACCGGGTTCTTGATGTTATAACCTCTTTTAGTGTACCCGACCCCAAGTAGGCAGTAGCCGTCAAGAAACTGGCTATATCAAGCAGTAGTGCAATGCATAAACAAAGGGAGGGAGGGGGGGAGGGCTAAGCGATACTCAATTCCCTTCACCAATATATATTAATATTAAAGTATATATACACTTATGTGCAATAGCGTCTCTTTCACGTAGGACACAAATACTTTAGCAGTTCATCAACTTCACTGATTCCACAGCCCCAGTACTTTGTCCACTCATACTGGTAAACACACCTTCTACATGGGCCAGTCCACACACACACAGTATCACGATGTGCCTACACCCCATCTTCTCACTGGCAGAGGGCTTCAGCGACATGCTGACAGGGTCCCAAACTAACTTATACAGGGGTAGCTAACTCCCTGGCGGAAGCCTCTAGCAGCTTGCTAGCGCACTTCACTATAGGCATATCACTGTCTTCCGTAACCCTTATAGCCAATCCCGGGTACGCCGATCTTCACCAACACTGCGTATACCAGCAGCTAACACACTGCTTAGATCGACGGCGGCTACTTAGTCTTCTTGCAGGACCAAGCTAAGGGTTTGCGACTGCCCGAGGTAAACTGCCTTCCTCAGCACAACCGCCTCCACCTGTCACCTCTGTGGACATAAAGACGTAACACCGTTCACCGGGGAGTTGATATTATGCNATTTCTAAAGTCAGGCCGCGAGCAAACAAAACATTACTCTCAGCAGACAGGAGAATGACGGCAGAGCTCTGATATAATCTACCAAAATATGTAAAAATATTTTTGGTATAGGAAAAACAAAGAATATTACTGAGTGCCCCAATACCATCAGCACAGAGGTCGGGGAATATTTGGTAGCGGGAAGCGCGATTCACATTTTCATAAAACGCTTTCAGAGTGAAAATAAAATGTTAATTGAACTGAATTATTTACGGAAAACGGATTCCGGGATGTATTTTGCAAGTGTAATATGAATGTGAGGGTGAAATGACAGGTGAATGTGAGGGGGAATGAGAGGGAATAACAGGTAGGGAAAGTGAGAGATGAGGAGGGATAATGAGAGGTGAGTTTACCTACGTGGATGAAGTGAGTATAAATGGTTTTTGTTGAGGGAAGTGAAGTTGTTGTCGTATAATTGACTTACTATGCAAGACCTACAATGAACATTAGCTTCCATCTGCCGGTGAAATTCGGAGCATGAAAATGTTTTTTTAATGCACATTTAAACAAACGTAAACAATTACACCTCTTGGATATACTGTTATATTAGAGATCTGTTAAACATATAGGTCAGTGATTTATTGAACAATCAACCACAGAGGTGATTGTAGTGCTTTTAAAATACTAATCTAAGCTTCATACATTAATGCATAAATACACATATTTACGTCAGTCCTACGTAAACAGTAGGAAGTGGCAGATATACATATTACATGAAATCTTAAATAAATTAATGAAGAGGACTGAGAGCTGTCTACGGAGAAAATGGAAGAGCAGAGTAATAATAATGTTGAATGACACGACGCATATACACAGAAGAAATAGCGTCATACCAAAAGCTGACACAGACAAGAACAGGAAATGTATTTATGCAAATTCCAGGAGACAAAGTGGTGAGGAAACAGGGAAGAAAATCTGTGAGGAGAGATACGAGACATTGTTGGCTCAAGATGTTGTCGGAGAAATACCAGACTTTGCTGCCTGCCGGATGTGTTTGTTGAGAGATACGAGACATTGCAAGCCGGATGTGTTTGTTGAGAGATACGAGACATTGCAAGCCGGATGTGTTTGTTGAGAGATACGAGACATTGCAAGCCGGATGTGTTTGTTGAGAGACACGAGACATTGCAAGCCGGATGTGTTTGTTGAATGATACGAGACATTGCAAGCCGGATGTGTTTGTTGAGAGATACGAGACATTGCAAGCCGGATGTGTTTGTTGAGAGATACGAGACATTGCAAGCCGGATGTGTTTGTTGAAGAGACACGAGACATTGCAAGCCGGATGTGTTTGTTGAGAGATACGAGACATTGCAAGCCGGATGTGTTTGTTGAGAGATACGAGACATTGCAAGCCGGATGTGTTTGTTGAGAGATAAGAGACATTGCAAGACGGATGTGTTTGTTGAGAGATACGAGACATTACAAGCCGGATGTGTTTGTTGTGAGATACGAGACATTGCAAGCCGGATGTCTTTGTTGAGAGATACGAGACACTGCAAGCCGGATGTGTTTGTTGAGAGATACGAGACATTGCAAGACGGATGTGTTTGTTGTGAGATACGAGACATTGCAAGCCGGATGTGTTTGTTGTGAGATACGAGACATTGCAAACTGGATGTCTTTGTTGTGAGATACGAGACCCCCATTTGTTTCTGCCTGGTCCGGGAATCGAACCCGGGCCACAGAGTTACGAGTCCTGCGAGCTGACTGCTCAGTTACCAGACCCCTGTGTAATTACCTAAGTAATTACCAAAGTGTAATTACAGGATGAGAGCTACGCTCGTGGTGTCTCGTCTCCCCAGCACTCTTTGTCATATAAGGAAACATGAGGTCATAGGCTGGAACATCGGACTGCGAGGCCGCGGAGGACGCTCCCAAAGCTAGGCTACGACGGCTTCTATAAATCGATTATTATTTCATCAAATCTAAAAGTTGTTACACTTTATATATCAGGAGAAGGAGAAGGCGCCAAGCTATTACGACTATATAGCACTTGGAAGGGGTCAGGATAAGGATTTGGGATGGAACGGGGGAACGAATGATTCACAACCTCTTGGACTGTCGAGGATTGAACGCCGACCTGCAGGAAGCAAGACCGTCGCTCTACCGTCCAGCCAAGTGGTTGGAAAAAAATATTGTCGACATATACTGCATAAACCGTTGCATCTTGCAATACCTAGTTCATTACTCTTTGGAAACATGGTCTTCTCCTAAGCGATCCGACTTCTCGCACACCTTGGATGTGGGTGTGGATGTCCTAGGCTAGGATGTCCCTGCTGTGTGTTATATATATATATATTCCCACACACAACCTATATCTATAAGCTGTGTGTGTGTGTGTGTACTCACCTAGTTGAACTCCCCTATTGTGCTTGAGGGGGGGTTGAGCTCTGGCTCTTTGGTCCCGCCTCTCAACTGTCAATCAACTGATGTTCAGATTCCTGAGCCTACTGGGCTCTATCATATCTACATTTGAAACTGTGTATGGAGTCAGCCTCCACCACATCACTGCCTAATACATTCCATTTGTTAACTACTCTGACACTGAAAATGCTCTTTCTAACATCCATGTGGCTCATTTGGGTACTCAGTCTCCGCTTGTGTCCCCTTGTTCGCGTACCACCAGTGTTAAAAGGTTTATCTTTATCTGCCCTGTCAATTCCTCTGAGAATTTTGTAGGTAGTGATCATGTCTCCTCTTATTTTTCTGTCTTCCAGTGTCGTGAGGTGCATTTCACGCAGCCTTTTCTCGTAACTCATGCCTCTAAGACTAGCCTAGTGACCTACCTCTGAACTTTTCCAGCTTCGTCTTGTGCTTGACAAGGTACGGGCTCCATGCTGGGACCGCATACTCCAGGATTATTCTTACATATGCTGTGTACAAGGTTCTGAATGATTTCTTACACAGGTTTCTGAAGGCTGTTCTGATGTTAGCCAGATTCCTGAGCCTACTGGGCTCTATCATATCTACACTTCTTGTATGCCGCAGATGTAATTCTATTTATGTGGGCTTCAGGAGACACGTTTGGCGTGATATCAACTCCTAGATCTTTCTCTCTGTCCGTTTTATGAATTACTTCATTTCCCATTCGGTATCCTGTGTCTGGCCTCCTGTTTTCACCGCCTTATTTCATGACCTTGTATTTACTCGGGTTGAACATTAATAGCCATTTGCTGGACCATTCATTCAGTTTGTCTAGGTCATCTTGTAGCCTCCTACTATCATTATCTGTTTTAATACTCCTCATAATTTTTGCATCTTCAGCAAACAATGAGAGGAACGATTCTATTCCCTCTGGGAGATCATTTACATATATCAGAAACAGTATAGGTCCAAGGACTGAACCCTGTGGGACTCAACTGGTGACGTCCCGCCAATCTGAGTCCTCACCCCTCACAGTGACTCGCTGTCTTCTGTTGCTTAGGTACTCCCTTATCCAATTGAGTACCTTCCCTTTCACTCCTGCCTGCATCTCCAGCTTTTTCACTAGCCTCTTGTGTGGTACTGTGTCAAAGGCTTTCTGGCAATCCAAAAATATGCAGTCTGTCCACCCCTCTCTTTCTTGCCTGATTTTTGTTTCCTGGTCATAGAATTCAATTAATCCTGTGAGGCAGGACTTGCCATCCCTGAACCCATGTTGATGCTGTCCTACAAAGTTCTTTCGCTCCAGATGTTCCACAAGCTTTTCCACACAATCTTCTCCATCAGCTTGCATGGTATGCACGTTAGGGACACAGGCAGTTCAGTGCTTCCTGTCTATCCCCGTTCTTGAATATCGGGACAACATTAGCAATCTTCCAAATTTTTGGCAATTCACCTGTTACCAGTGATTTATATTACACTATGGAGAGTAGCAAGCACAGTGCTTCTGCTCCTTCCTTTAGTATTCATGGGGAGATTCCATCTGGGCCTATAGCCTTTGTCACATCCAACTCTAGCTAGAGCTTTCTTAAACACCGATGGTAATCTCAAACTCTTCTAGTGGTTCCTGGTTAACTATTCCCTCTCTTATCTCTAAAACTTTCTCCCTTGCTCAAATATGAGGACTTTCTGGAATTTCTTTTTCAGTTCCTCGCACATTTCCTTGTCGTTTGCAGTTAATATGTCTGTTCCTATCCTCAATTTCATAACCTGTTCCTTTACTGTTGTTTTTCTCCTGATGTGGCTGTGCAGTAATTTAGGTTGAGTCTTTGCCTTGCTTGCGATGTCATTTTAGTATTGCTTTTCTGCCTCTCTTCTGTGTGAACTTACCTAGTTGTACTCACCTAGTTGTGCTTGGGGGGGTTGAGCTTTGTCTCTTTGGTTCCGCCTCTCAACCGTCACTCAACAGGTGTACCGATTCCTGAGCCTACTGGTCTCTTATCATAACTGTGTTGAAACTGTGTGTGGAGTCAGCCTCCACCACATCACTTCCTAATGCATTCCATTTGTCAACCACTCTGACACTAAAAAGTTCTTTCTAATATCTCTGTGGCTCATTTGGGCACTCAATTTCCAAATGTTTCCCCTTGTGCGAGTGGCCCTTAGTGCGTGCGTCAATAACTGTGTGTGTGTGTGTGTGTGTGTGTGTGTGTACTCACCTATTGTACTCACCTATTTGTGCTTGCAGGATCGAGCATTGACTCTTGGATCCCGCCTTTCCAGCCATCGGTTATTTACAGCAATGACTCCTGTCCCATTTCCCTATCATACCTAGTCTTAAAAGTATGAATAGTATTTGCTTCCACAACCTGTTCCCCAAGTGCATTCCATTTTTCCACTACTCTCACGCTAAAAGAAAACTTCCTAACATCTCTGTGACTCATCTGAGTTTCCAGTTTCCACCCATGTCCCCTCGTTCTGTTATTATTACGTGTGAACATTTCATCTATTTCCACTTTGTCAATTCCCCTGAGTATTTTATATGTCTCTCTCCCTTCTTTTCTCTAGTGTCGTAAGGTTCAGTTCCTTCAGACGCTCTTCATATCCCATCCCTCGTAACTCTGGGACAAGCCTCGTCGCAAACCTCTGAACCTTCTCCAGTTTCCTTATGTGTTTCTTCAGGTGGGGGTCCATGATGGCGCGGCATACTCTAAGACGGGTCTCACGTAGGCAGTGTAAGCCTAGTGCCCTGCAAGCCTCCTCATTTAGGTTTCTGAATGAAGTTCTAATTTTCGCCAGTGTAGAGTACGCTGCTGTCGTTATCCTATTTATATGTGCCTCAGGAGTTAGATTAGGTGTCACATCCACTCCCAGATCTCTTTCTCGAATCGTTACAGGTAGGCTGTTCCCCTTCATTGTGTACTGTCCCTTTGGTCTCCTATCACCTGATCCCATTTCCATAACTTTACATTTGCTGGTGTTAAACTCCAGTAGCCCTGACCATCTCTGCAACCTGTTTAAGTCCTCTTGGAGGATCCTACAATCCTCGTCTGTCACAACTCTTCTCATTAATTTTGCGTCATCCGCAAACATTGACATGTATGATTCCACTCCTGTAAACATGTCATTTACGTAAATTAGAAAGAGGATTGGTCCCAGCACCGATCCTTGAGGTACTCCACTTGTTACTGTTCGCCAGTCCGACTTCTCGCCCCTTACCATTACCCTCTGGCTCCTTCCTGTTAGGTAGTTTTTCACCCATTCTAGGGCCTTTCCGCTTACTCCTGCCTGCCTCTCAAGTTTGTATAGCAGTCTCATGTGCGGAACTGTATCAAAGGCCTTTTGGCAGTCAAGAAATATGCAGTCTGCCCAGCCTCTCTGTCCTGCCTTATCCTTGTTACTTTATCATAGAATTCTAAAAGGTTGTTAGGCATGATTTCCCTGTCCAGAACCCATGTTGGTGCTTGTTTACAAACCCAATGCTCTCCAGGTGCTCAACAAGTCTTAGCCTAATTATTCTTTCAAGTATTTTGCAGGGGATGCTTGTCAATGATACGGTCTGTATTTAAGTGCCCTCCTCCCTATCACCTTTTCTTGAAAATCGGTNTAGAGCATCTCTAGTGTGAAAAGTTCTTGTTATCCAACCTGTCATTTTCCTTGCAGTTGTGACGGCTACTTTATTGTGTTCTTTAAAGTAAGGTCTTCCGACCTGAGTACACCCAGATCCTTTACATTGCCTTTTCGTTCTATGTTATGATTTGCCCGAGTTTTGTACGTGGTTTCCGTTTTTATATTTTCATTTTTTCCATAGCGCATGAGCTGGAACTTGTCTTCGTAAACACCATATTATTTTCTGTAGCCCATAGAAAGACCTGATCTACATCTGACTGGAGGTTCGCCGCGTCCTCTATGTTGCCTACTCTCATGAAGATCCTAGTGTCATCTGCAAAGGATGATACAGTGCTATAGGTTGTGCTCTTGTCTATGTCCGATATGAGGATGAGAAAAAGTACTGGAGCAAGCACAGTACCCTGGGGGACTGAGCTCTTAACGGTTGACGGGTTGGATTTTATTTTCTTGACTCTTACACATTGGGTTTTGTTGGTCAGGAAATTGTAGATCCATCTGCCTACTTTTCCGGTAATTCCTTTTGAGCGCATTTTAAGGGCAATAACACCATGGTCACATTTATCAAAAGCTTTTGCGAAATCTGTGTAAATTACATCAGCGTTTTGTTTGTCTTCCATAGCATCTAATGCCATATCATAGTGGTCCAGCAACTGCGACATGCAAGAGCGCCCTGTTCTGAAACCATGTTGTCCGGGGTTATGGAGAGGCTGTGATTCCATGTATTTTGTGATCTTACTTCTTAGCACTCAAAAATTTTTATGATGTGCGATGTTAGTGCTATCGGTCTGTAATTTTTTGCCTCTGCCTTATTTCCTCCTTTATGAAGTGGTGCTATCTCTGCTGTTTTTAGTATATCAGGAATAACGCCAGTATCTAGGCTTTGTCTCCACAGAATGTGAAGGGCCTGCGATAGTGGTTTTTTACAGTTCTTGATGAATATGGAGTTCCAAGAATCCGGGCCTGGTGCGGAGTGCATAGGCATACTGTTTATGGCTTCTTCAAATCCAGTGGGGATAGGGTGACGTTAAATCCAGTGGGATAGGGTGACGTTAAATCCAGTGGGGATAGGGTTTCTGGAAAGATAGGGTGGGAAAGAGGGGGGGGGGGGGGGAGAGTTATCCTGTGACTGGAGTGATGTTTCACATAAGTAAAAACGTTTCGTATATTGATTTACTCCACCCCTTTACTGTGTGTGTGTTTGCTTGTGCGTGTCTGTGTCACGAGGGTCCCCAATGTGTTACACTTTTACCCGGAATGAGCCACTTTGAGTGTCTAAATATATATATGATAAACTGAACAAGATTTCTCTTATGATTGACCTCACTGTACATCAGTTAACTGACAGAAGTAGGCAGTACTCACCGGCCAAAACCGTCCCGCTCACACAACCTGGTGAGTTTATAATGATGTTCTTATGTCGAGGTCCTCGGTGGAGTCGTCGTCTCTCCACGTGGTGTGGAGTCCCACTCTTCCACTGAGTGTGACTTCCAGTATGGCTGCCCTCCTGTGTGACTCCCAGTATGGCTGCCCTCCTGTGTGACTCCCAGTATGGCTGCCCTCCTGTGTGACTCCCAGTATGGCTGCCCTCCTGTGTGACTCCCAGTATGGCTGCCCTCCTGTGTGACTCCCAGTATGGCTGCCCTCCTGTGTGACTCCCAGTATGGCTGCCCTCCTGTGTGACTCCCAGTATGGCTGCCCTCCTGTGTGACTCCCAGTATGGCTGCCCTCCTGTGTGACTCCCAGTATGGCTGCCCTCCTGTGTGACTCCCAGTATGGCTGCCCTCCTGTGTGACTCCCAGTATGGCTGCCCTCCTGTGTGACTCCTAGTATGGCTGCCCTCCTGTGTGACTCCCAGTATGGCTGCCCTCCTGTGTGACTCCCAGTATGGCTGCCCTCCTGTGTGACTCCCAGTATGGCTGCCCTCCTGTGTGACTCCCAGTATGGCTGCCCTCCTGTGTGACTCCCAGTATGGCTGCCCTCCTGTGTGACTCCCAGTATGGCTGCCCTCCTGTGTGACTCCCAGTATGGCTGCCCTCCTGTGTGACTCCCAGTATGGCTGCCCTCCTGTGTGACTCCCAGTATGGCTGCCCTCCTGTGTGACTCCCAGTATGGCTGCCCTCCTGTGTGACTCCCAGTATGGCTGCCCTCCTGTGTGACTCCCAGTATGGCTGCCCTCCTGTGTGACTCCCAGTATGGCTGCCCTCCTGTGTGACTCCCAGTATGGCTGCCCTCCTGTGTGACTCCCAGTATGGCTGCCCTCCTGTGTGACTCCCAGTATGGCTGCCCTCCTGTGTGACTCCCAGTATGGCTGCCCACCTGTGTGACTCCCAGTATGGCTGCCCTCCTGTGTGACTCCCAGTATGGCTGCCCTCCTGTGTGACTCCTAGTATGGCTGCCCTCCTGTGTGACTCCCAGTATGGCTGCCCTCCTGTGTGACTCCCAGTATGGAGGGAGGAGAGGAGGGGATGGATGTCATGTTATATAACCATGCCGCCGCCGCCGTCCGTACGTCTGGTTGTGTGGTACTTGCAGTCAGTTGCAACAAGTACCAATGATTGTGCAGGAATGTCAAGGGAATTGTAATCAACTTACAACTGTTCACAGAGATGACTTGAGACTTTGGTTATGCAGGAAGACCACCATGTGTATATGGCCCAGAAGGCAAGATCAACATATTAATAAATTCGATGATTTTTTTAATTACAAACATACAAAAACGTGAAAAAAGTGAATATATTACCAAATTCTATTATTTTTACATCAAATCCTTAAGTTGTTACACTTTATATATCAGGAGAAGGAGAAGGCACAAGTCACTACGACCATATAGCACTTGGAAGGGGTCAGGATAAGGATTTGGGATGGGACGGTGGGAAAGAATGGTGCCCAACCACTTGTACAGTCGGGGATTGAACGCCGACCTGCATGAAGCAAGACCGTCACTCTACCGTCCAGCCAAGTGGTTGGGAATAGGTCCAGGAAAATTTCCTTAAATATATGTTCACTGTACGACATAGCCAAGGAACACTCTAGTTTATTTGTTATGGTAAACGTCTTTGTTATTTTGGAAATAAAAAATGTACATATATTCAGTGCACATTGATGGAACGCATTTAAGTCCAGTTTGGGAACTGGGTGGGAACATTATGTGACAATTCCTGCCAGAACGCGGCCGTATTTCCCATTGGAGCAAGAACATTTTGTTCTGACTTAGTTATCGAAAAAAATACGAATATAAAATACACAGTATTTTATTGTCGCATCGATCTCCTATACAGACCCAAGTTGTATAATACACGAAACTTAATATTGCGCTTAAAAGCTTGACTTTCACAACACTGTAACTTGCCCATTCCAGACATTTATAATGATTAGTTTGGTTGTGTGTGGATGGACACATACTGCTCCAGGGCTGGTCAGGGAGCTGCCCGCGGCCCTGGTAGGCCAGCCAGGGTTTTGCTTGGTGAGAGACCGGGCCCTGGGAACGCTGGGTTCTGAAACCAGCAAATGGTACAGCAACCCTCATTGTTTGTCTTTGCCATAGCCCATGTTATTCATATATCTGCAGAGTGAATACCAGACAACTTGAGGTGTTGTAACTGGTGTTAGAAATAGTAAGACTGTGAGAAAGTTATCAGAATATTTGGCTTTGTGTTACCAGGCGGCTGTTGG
Organism: Procambarus virginalis; assembly: GCA_020271785.1. Classification (NCBI taxonomy): domain Eukaryota; kingdom Metazoa; phylum Arthropoda; class Malacostraca; order Decapoda; family Cambaridae; genus Procambarus; species Procambarus virginalis. The sequence goes on from WNGS01162291.1 coordinate 36,261, forward strand.
CCGGTAGTAACCATGTTGTAGCCACTAATTGTCACCAGCTATTAATTCATTTGCGATATTTTGTCCATCTTCAAAGTTACACTTATAATATCTTTATTACCAGTATTTATATGTTCCAGAGAACATGCCATACATGAGTTATAAATTATGTTGTTGTCGTTTGACTTGGGGTCGACGGCGGCAGTTGTGTCGTAGAGTTGCTTTAGAGGTTAAGCCCTAAACCTTGTGGCAGATGAACACACTGGTGAGGAGAGTGTGTTTAGAGCCCCAACACTCCCTCAGGAAGGCTGCACCCGCACCCTACACTGAACACTCGTGGTAGAGCCCAACAGTCCCTCAGGAAGGCTGCCACCTGCACCCTACACTGAACACTCGTGGTAGAGCCCCAACAGTCCCTCAGGAAGGCTGCCACCCGCACCCTACACTGAACACTCGTGGTAGAGCCCCAACAGTCCCTCAGGAAGGCTGCCACCCGCACCCTACACTGAACACTCGTGGTAGAGCCACAACAGTCCCTCAGGAAGGCTGGCACCCGCACCCTACACTGAACACTCGTGGTAGAGCCCCAACAGTCCCTCAGGAAGGCTGGCACCCGCACCCTACACTGAACACTCGTGGTAGAGCCCCAACAGTCCCTCAGGAAGGCTGGCACCTGCACCCTACCCTGAACACTCGTGTAGAGCCACAACAGTCCCTCAGGAAGGCTGGCACCCACACCCTACACTGAACACTCGTGGTAGAGCCCCAACAGTCCCTCAGGAAGGCTGCCACCCGCACCCTACACTGAACACTCGTGGTAGAGCCCCAACAGTCCCTGAGGAAGGCTGCCACCCGCACCCTACACTGAACACTCGTGGTAGAGCCACAACAGTCCCTCAGGAAGGCTGCCACCCGCACCCTACACTGAACACTCGTGGTAGAGCCACAACAGTCCCTCAGGAAGGCTGGCACCCGCACCCTACACTGAACACTCGTGGTAGTCAAAGTCGTGACAGCGAAGTAATGGCCCCATCATAAACTAGTGGCCAATTGGGTAAAGAACTGAGAAACATCTTCCAGAGAGTGTCGTCGAGGCTGGAGCCAGACAGCCACAATGAGGACACAACAGGAACCCAACAAGATCTTCCAACTCCAGACATCTGTATACCAAGCCAGCACAGCAGACCAAACAGGACAATGTATTATGTAAGTATCTATTTTATTCATATACTGTAATTAATTGCAATGGAATTATTTTAGTCCCATATATATATATATATATATATATATATATATATATATATATATAATATATATATATATATATATATATGTCGTACCTAGTAGCCAGAACGCACTTGTCAGCCTACTATGCAAGGCCCGATTTGCCTAATAGGCCAAGTTTTCATGAATTGTTTTTCGACTACCTAACCTACCTAACCTAACCTAACTTTTTCGGCTACCTAACCTAACCTAACCTATAAAGATAGGTTAGGTTAGGTTAGGTAGGGTTGGTTAGGTTCGGTCATATATCTACGTTAATTTTAACTCCAATGAAAAAAATTGACCTCATACATAATGAAATTGGTAGCTTTATCATTTCATAAGAAAGAAATTAGAGAAAATATATTAATTCAGGAAAACTTGGCTTATTAGGCAAATCGAGCCTTGCATAGTAGGCCAAAAAGTGAGTTCTGGCTACTAGGTACGACATATATATATATATATATATATATATATATAATATATATATATATATATATATATATTTATATATATATATATATATATATATATATATATATATATATATATAATATACATGTTAATTTGTATATGAGGGATGTTTTAAACTTGCCGTTATATCCTAAATTATCTTGCCCCCAGACAGGCATTTATAATAGGAGGTAAAAGAACAAACCCTACAGGAACTAAGTCAACATTGTGTGGATTCCTTCCCATTGATGATAAAATGTTATGATTGACCAAGGTCATCACTGTTAGTAAGGTCATAACGGGGTCAGGCCACAAGTGGAGACACTGAATCACCGTAAGTGGTTGATTAACCTAATTGAGCTTGAGGTCAATCCCCGCAAGCACAATGCTTCGGCTTCGGCTCTTTTAAGGGCTTAAGGGCTCAATTAGGTGCTTGAGCTTCGGCTCTTTGGTCCGCCTCTCAACTGTCAGTCAACTGGTGTACAGATTCCTGAGCCTATTGGGCTCTATCATATCTACACTTGAAACTGTGTATGGAGTCAGCCCCCACCACATCACTTCCTAATGCATACCATTTGTTAACTACTCTTACACTAAAAGAGTTCTTTTTAATGTCTCTATGGCTCATTTGGGTATTCAATTTCCAACTGTAACCCATAATACGTGTGCCCCCTGTGTTAAATAAACTATTTTTACTGACCCTATCAATTCCTTTGAGAATTTGTAATTGGTGAGCATGTCTCCCCTAACTCTTCTGTTCTACAGTGACGTGAGGTCTAGTTTCCGTAGTCTCTCCTCGTAGCTCATACCCCCTCAGCTCGTGTACTAGTCTGGTGGCATGCCTCTGAGCCTTCTCCAATTTAGTTTTGTGTTTGAGTCCATGCTGGAGATGCATACTCCAAAATTGTTCTGACATATGTGGAATACAAGAGGTCTGAATGATTCCTTACACAAGTTTCTAAAGGCCGTTCTTATGTTGGCCAACCGGGCATATGCAGCTGATGATATCACCTTGATGGGAGCTTCAGGGGACAGGTTGGCGTGATATCAAACCCCCAGGTCTTTCTCAATCTCAGATTCTTGAAGAATTTCATGAGGTACCTTGTATCTGGCCTCCTGCTCCCTGCACTTATATTCATTACTTTACATTTGCTCGGGTTTAACTCTAACAGTCATTTGTTTGACGATTCTTTCAGTTCATCCAGGTCATCTGGTAGCCTCATGCTGTCCACCTCTGTCTTAATCCTTCTCATAATTTTGGCATCTTCAGCAAACATTGAGAGGAATGAGTCTATACCCTCCGGGAGATCATTTACTTATATCAGAAGCAGGATAGGTCCAAGTACAGAGCCCTGTGGGACTCCACAGGTGACATCGCGCCATTCTGAGGACTCACCCCTCACAGTAACTCTCTGCTTCCTATTGCTTAGGTACTCCCTTATCCACTGGAGCACCCAACCAGTTACTGCTTCATGTTTCTCATACTTTTGCACTATGCAACCTCTTATGGGGTACTGTGTCAAAGGCTTTCCGACAGTCCAAAAAAATTGCAGTCCGCCCACCCTTCTCTTTCTTGCTTAATTTTTGTCACCTGATCGTAGAATTCTATCAAGCCTGTAAGGCAAGATTTACCCTCCCTGAACCCATGTTGATGGGTTGTCACGAAGTCTCTTCTCTCCAGATGTATTACTAGGTTTTTTCTCACAATCTTCACCATCACCTTGCATGGTATACAAGTTAAGGACACTGGCCTGTAGTTCAGTGCCTCTTGTCTGTCACCCTTTTTGTATATTGGTACTACATTAGCAGTCTTTCATATTCTGGTAGGTCCCCCGTTTCCAGTGGCTTACTATACACTATGGAGAGTGGTAAGCAAAGTGCTCTTTCAATACCCATGGCGAGATTCCATCCGGACTAACAGCTTTTCTCACATCCAGCTCCAATAGATACTTTTTGACCTCATCTCTTGTAATTTCGAAACCTATCAAGGTCACCTGGTTTGCTGCCACCTCTCCCAGCGCCGTGGATATCTCCCTGTTCTATTGTAAAGACCTCCTGGAGCTTTTTGTTGAGTTCTTCACACACCTCTTTGTCATTCTCTGTGTACCTGTCCTCGCCCACCCTAAGTTTAATCACCTGTTCCTCACTGTTGTCTTCCTCCTGATGTGACTGTGTAGTAGCTTTGGTTCAGTCTTGGCTTTATTAGCTATATCATTTTCATACTTTTCTCAGCTGCTCTTCTCACACTGACATACTCGTTCCTGGTTCTCTGGTATCTCTCTCTACTTTCTGGTGTTCTGTTTATTACGGAAGTTCCTCCATGCCCTTTTGTTCAGCTCCTTTGCTTTCATACATTCCCTATTAAACCACGGATTCTTCC
>WNGS01162291.1:93026-119871 GCA_020271785.1 Procambarus virginalis
AGGTGGTGAGCAATGATTGGCAACTACCTGCAGGACGGTGAGCAGTGATTGGCAACTACCTGCAAGGTGGTGAGCAATGATTGGCAACTACCTGCAAGGTGGTGAGCAATGATTGGCAACTACCTGCAAGGTGGTGAGCAATGATTGGTAACTACCTGCAGGGCGGTGAGCAATGATTGGCAACTACCTGCAAGGTGGTGAGCAATGATTGGCAACTACCTGCAAGGTGGTGAGCAATGATTGGCAACTACCTGCAGGGTGGTGAGCAATTATTGGCAACTACCTGCAGGGCGGTGAGCAATGATTGGCAACTACCTGCAAGGTGGTGAGCAATGATTGGCAACTACCTGCAAGGTGGTGAGAAATGATTGGCAACTACCTGCAGGGTGGTGAGCAATGATTGGCAACTACCTGCAGGACGGTTAACAATGAGTGTAAACTACCTGCAGGACGGTCAACAACGATTGTAAACTACCTGCAGGCCGGTCAACAATGAGTGTAAACTACCAGCAGGCGGTCAACAATGAGTGTAAACTACCTGCAGGCGGTCAACAGTGAGTGTAAACTACCTGCATGACGGTCAACAATGAGTGTAAACTACCTGCAGACGGTCAACAATGAGTGTAAACTACCTGCATGACGGTCACAATGAGTGTAAACTACCTGCAGCACGGTCAACAGTGAGTGTAAACTACCTGCAGGATGGTCAACAGTGAGTGTAAACTACCTGCAGAACGGTCAACAATGAGTGTAAACTACCTGCAGGGCGGTCAACAATGAGTGTAAACTACCTGCAGGACGGTCAACAATGAGTGTAAACTACCTGCAGCACGGTCAACAGTGAGTGTAAACTACCTGCAGGATGGTCAACAGTGAGTGTAAACTACCTGCAGAACGGTCAACAATGAGTGTAAACTACCTGCAGGCCGGGCAACAATGAGTGTAAACTACCTGCAGGCCGGGCAACAATGAGTGTAAACTACCTGCAGGACGGTCAACAATGAGTGTAAACTACCTACAGGACGGTCAACAATGAGTGTAAACTACCTGCAGGACGGTCAACAATGAGTGTAAACTACCTACAGGACGGTCAACAATGAGTGTAAACTACCTGCAGGACGGTCAACAATGAGTGTAAACTACCTGCAGGCCGGCAACAATGAGTGTAAACTACCTGCAGGACGTTCAACAATGAGTGTAAACTACCTACAGGACGGTCAACAATGAGTGTAAACTACCTGCAGGACGGTCAACAATGAGTGTAAACTACCTGCAGGACGGTCAACAATGAGTGTAAACTACCTGCAGGACGGTCAACAATGAGTGTAAACTACCTGCAGGACGGTTAACAATGAGTGTAAACTACCTGCAGGACGGTCAACAATGAGTGTAAACTACCTGCAGAACGGTCAACAGTGAGTGTAAACTACCTGCAGTACGGTCAACAATGAGTGTAAACTACCTGCAGAACGGTCAACAGTGAGTGTAAACTACCTGCAGAACGGTCAACAGTGAGTGTAAACTACCTGCAGGACGGTCAACAATGAGTGTAAACTACCTGCAGGACGGTCAACAGTGAGTGTAAACTACCTGCAGGACGGTCAACAATGAGTGTAAACTACCTGCAGGACGATCAACAATGAGTGTAAACTACCTGCAGGACGGTCAACAATGAGTGTAAACTACCTGCAGGACGGTCAACAATGAGTGTAAACTACCTGCAGAACGGTCAACAGTGAGTGTAAACTACCTGCAGGACGGTCAACAATGAGTGTAAACTACCTGCAGACGGTCAATAGTGAGTGTAAACTACCTGCAGAACGGTCAACAGTGAGTGTAAACTACCTGCAGGACGGTCAACAATGAGTGTAAACTACCTGCAGGACGGTCAACAGTGAGTGTAAACTACCTGCAGGACGGTCAACAATGAGTGTAAACTACCTGCAGGACGGTCAACAATGAGTGTAAACTACCTGCAGGACGGTCAACAATGAGTGTAAACTACCTGCAGGACGGTCAACAATGAGTCTAAACTACCTGCAGGACGGTCAACAATGAGTGTAAACTACCTGCAGGACGGTCAACAATGAGTGTAAACTACCAGCCTATAAAAGCTAGACAACCGCCCTAGAGGTGCCTGGCCAAGCCTACCTCGGGTGGCACACATAACCAGAATAACATCAGCAGCATACTCTACCATGACGACAATCGGAACTTTTCCATGGCTAAATAAGGAGGCATTCAGATCACTGTACACCACGTACGTAAGACCAGTCCTATAGTATGCAACCCCATCGTGCACTTCTACCTAAAAAAAGTCAAATATAAACGTAAAGAGGTTTGCAACGAAGTTCGGTCTAGAATTACGAGAGATGGGAAATGAAGAAAGGGTTTAAAGAGCTGAAACTAACAACGCTAGAAAAGAGGACAGAGAATTAACGAGACGAGCTTCAGTCATGATTTAATAACTTGATATGAGAGAATACTTAGTCTTGAGCCATGGCCTTAGGTAACCCACAGCCGGAGAAGGGGGATCCAAGAGCTGAAGCTCGACCATGCAGACATTAATAGTCCAAAAAGATAAACGCACGTTAATGCCATGATCACATCAAGATTAATGAACCTGCTATCCCCTCCCCCTAACTATTCATACGCTGCCCTATTCGTCGAGTAAGCATGCATGCGCGCGCACGCAGGCACACCCCCCCCCCCTTCTACCTCCTCACAGTGTCCAGCCAGTCCTCACAGTGTCCAGCCAGTCCTCACAGTGTCCAGCCAGTCCTCACAGTGTCCTCACAGTGCGCAGACGCCATATACCATTTTGTGAACGCTTCCTATTATTATTGTGTCTACGCAATAAGACGCAAATGACCCGTAGGGACACCACACTAATCTCCCCCCCCCCAGGCAGTGGTTGAGACGTCCAACCACTCTTTTGTTGTCCATGAAACAACGTAAGAGGGCAAAAAACAAGGAGCACAGCAACACACAAAAAAAAGGATATTGGTAGTTGGGGATTTGCAAGTGCACTATTTGGATGTTGCCTTCTGCTCCAGGAGTGCAAGAAATAGAGTTCGGGCTTGTTTGCTGGGAGCAGCGGTGAGGGTACACAGTGGATACACTGTGTAATGTATTATCAAAACAATGGCATCAGGACCATTGTCTGGTTCTCAGTGGGTGAAAACTATATTTGCCCAGGAAGACACGAGGAGGAGTTCTTGAATATTTCAAAACAATATCATATGATGTGATGAGGGATGAGTGAAGGTTATGTCTGGTGTTGTGCCAAGAGTGAGAGCTGGAAGGGAGTGGGTGGTGGTGGGGTGACTGGTGTAAACAAACGACTTGCAGTGTATTGCAGGAGTTATGCAATGAACCATTCATGGAGAACAGGGATTCTTACACTGACATGAATGACATGTATGTGTGGAGCGGAAGTCATCTCTCCTGGATAGGAGAGGGGGGAGGGTATTAGTTATTATTGCCTCATTAGAGAAAAAAAACAAGATTTCAAACAGCTGATTGTGGCATAGCTGAAAATAATAGTAAAAGAAAGATAACTTGAAAAAGGGATTACACATGTGGTATAAATATTAATAAGTATTCCCTTCCAGTAAGTGCAGTGATGTGTGATGCTGGAACACGTCATGTTCCAGTGATGTGTGGAACATCACACATCATGCCAACATCTTCCCAGGATTCCAACCCAGGAACCGCAGCTCTCGAGACAATTGTGCTAGTTACAATATCATTTCATGTTGGCAACTTTTTACAGTAAGTGATATTTACTATGAGAAAACTTCGCAAATGTTTCTCTAAATATTGACTGAAGAAAACTATGCCAAGCTTAAATGAGGAAAGAATTGGGATACTTCTTAAGAATTATTTTTTTCTTTAATCTAGTTCACAAGTAACAATAAACTTGACCAACTTGGCTGTTCTGAATCCAGTGCCACATGTGCTTGCCATTAAACATGACAGACTATATAATTGACTAAAGCAACACTCTAAATTAACACACACACCTATATAATCTCTCCTTTAAAAAGTGTCATTCATGGAACTATATTCTACAAAAGCAAATATATATTTTTTATATGGGCTTTCAACGATTAATTGCATTAATTTGGCACATATATAATCCTAACTCTCTTAGTTACATGGAAATTAAAATTGCAGCTATCTTAATGATTAAAACGCTCCTTGTCTATATACCAACCCTAACTGGGCGTCATGGTAATTCAGAAACCATTTACGGGGCCAAGCATGCTTACTGCACACCATTATTATGTCCCGTAATATTAAGGGCCGGTCTGAACATTATCCTAGGACAAATGACCAACTTTGTCGCTGTCACCTCCAGGCAGCACACCTGTGGCCCTCACCTACAGTCAACAGTGTGGCCCTCATCTACAGTCAACAGTGTGGCCCTCATCTACAGTCAACTGTGTGGCCCTCATCTACAGTCAACTGTGTGGCCCTCATCTACAGTCAACTGTGTGGCCCTCATCTACAGTCAACTGTGTGGCCCTCATGTACAGTCAACTGTGTGGCCCTCATCTACAGTCAACTGTGTGGCCCTCATCTACAGTCTTCTGTGTGGCCCTCATCTTGTGTAGCCCTCACCCGTAGACAAAATACTGACGGAAGTTCAAGCTGTCATAACACCTCCTCTCTCACATCCTTCAGCAATCAGAGAAGCGAGTGGACCTGAACACAACAAAGAAACTGAACTGGCCTGGCAATCAGATCCATTTCCTGGAGTCAACCTTTCAGGTGCAATGAATACCAACCACTGGACTTGCAACATATAGAATCTCTAAGAACATTTGGCACACAAACATTTGGACCACAATATTCTTAAGCCTTTCCCTAATCCCTTAACCCTTTCTTTAAAATGTTACTTTGATTAGACTTTAAGATGTAAGTCTGGTCCTAACCACACACTAGACCTTGACAAGCACTCAGGAGAGTGTGAAATTTTGTGTAAACTTAATACATAAATTTCATAAATACACAGGTGTGGATTTTATCCTATGTTATTATGTCTGTGAGAAGACTTATTATTATTACTAATATTGCTATTCATTCTTCTTCTTCTATTATTATTAATTATTATGTACATACCAGGGTTCCTGATATGTACTTGAACATACCAGAGCGCACATTAAGGCTGTTGTTACAATGTTTGATCAGAGCAGACTCTATCACATTTCGTTCAACAAAACACTTACTTTTAACAATACATTTTGTCCCTGTGAAGTCGATAGAATGATCGCATAAACTGGAATGTAAAACAATGCACTGGAGTGCTGGGCTGTACCCAGCAGTCCCACTACAGCCCAGCACTCCAGTGCATTGTTTTAACATTCCAGTTTATGCGATCATTCTATCGACTTCACAGGGACAAATGTATTGTTAAAAGTAAGTGTTTTGTTGAACGAAATGTGATAGATCTGCTCTGATCAAACATTGTAACAACAGCCTTAATGTGAGCTCTGGTATGAGCAAGTTGGATCCCCATATAACCTCAATATAGCACGTCAATACAATAGCATCCATTTAACCTGTATGGCACTTTATATATCTTCTAGTTCTGCATATTAATAGCTGTACGGGCCATTGGGCCTTCTGCAGTTGCCTTCCTTCTTATGTTCTTTCCTTAACCTTCTCTTGTTGGTCAGGTGATCTGCCCTGGCCGGTATATAATTTCTGATCAACAATGTTTCATCTTCATTCTACTTTGCTCTGATGAAGGCGAATTAGCCGAAAACGCATTAAGCATTCTCGATTTTTCAAATGTGGTTTTTCCACATATATATTTTATTATTATCAATATTATTATTATTATTATTATTATTGTTATTATTATTATTTATTATTAATAATATTTTATTATTATTATCATAATCATTATTATTATAATTATTATATTATTATTGCATTTTAGGTCACTATTTTGTTCCAAAGATTATTAGGAAGTCATTTAACATTCTCGTGTGAGTGTATAAATCATTTTTAATCTTCCAGACATTAAACAAAAAAAAGAATTCAATTGGTGCAACATGAAAGCATAATTCACATTGTTGGGCGAGTTAATTGTGTAGTTGACGTGGTAACAGCTTCCTAACTGGTTTACCATCCTTATATAATGGGCGTGTAATTGGTGCGGGGAATGTCAAGTGTGGCACAGTCACAATGGCTGAGTTTGGTGGGTAGTTAAGGCGGAGAACCCGGCCACACACTGTAATAACTGCCAGACTGTGTCATTATGGCCCCCCTTCTTGTGTTGTAGCTCTTGTGTTGTGGCTCTTGTAGCTCTTGTGTTGTAGTTCTTGTAGCTCTTGTGTTGCAGCTTGTTACAGTAGCGACACCATCGTCGGAGTGTTGAGTGGCAATGTCAGCGCCATCTATGGGTCTGCTCCAACTCCGCTAGTATGGACAATATGTAGACAAGGCCATCTGTTGGTTGTGGCCTGGTATTGGTGGAAGGCCCCCCCCCCCCTCCCCCAGTTTCCTGACTTAGTCAGAAAGAGAGGTCAATGTGGATGCCCTCTGGTGGCCGGCGTATCAAGCACCATCTAGGTTGTGGCTACAGAGCATAATATCAACTCCCCGGTGAACGAGTGTTACGTCTTTATGTCCACAGAGGTGACAGGTGGGGCGGTTGTACTGAGGAAGGCAGTTTACCTCGGGCAGTCCGCAAACCCTTAGCTTGGTCCTGCAAGAAGACTAAGTAGCCGCCGTCGATCTAAGCAGTGTGTTAGCTGCTGGTATACGCAGTGTTGGTGAAGATCGGCGTACCGGGATTGGCTATTAAGGGTTACGGAAGACAGTGATGCCTATAGTGAAGTGCTGCTAGCAAGCTGCTAGAGGCTTCCGCCAGGGAGTTAGCTACCCCTGTATAAGTTAGTTTGGGGCCCCTGTCAGTGTCGCTGAAGCCCTCTGCCAGTGAGAAGATGGTGTAGGCACATCGTGATACTGTGTGTGTGTGGACTGGCCCATGTAGAAGGTGTGTTTACCAGTACGAGTGGACAAAGTACTGGGACTGTGGAATCACTGAAGTGATGAACTGCTAAAGTATTTGTGTCCTACGTGAAAGAGACGCTATTGCACATAAGTGTATATATACTTAATATTAATATATATTGGTGAAGGGAATTCAGTATCGCTTAGCCCCCCCCCCCTCCTTTTGTTTATGCATTGCACTACTGCTTGATATAGCCAGTTTCTTGACGGCCTACTGCCTACTTGGGGTCGGGTACACTAAAGAGGTTATAACATCAAGAACCCGGTTACTGGTCCTAAGTGGCCCTAACATAGCTCTTGTAACTCTTGTGTTGTAGCTCTTTTGTTGTAGCTCGTTTATGCTCTTGTAACTCTTGTGCTATAGTTCTTTTAACTCCTGTGTTGTAACTCTTGTGTTATAGCTCTTGTATCTCTTGTACTATAGCTCTTGTAACTCTTGTGTTGTAGCTCTTGTAACTCCTGTGTTGTGGCTCTTGTAGCTCTTGTGTTGTAGCTCTTTCATGCTTCTCTGCTTCTTCCACTTCTAACTCTCCATCACATGCTTAAAACTTTTAGTAATTATATTATATATATTTCTCTCAAATTAGGATGTTCTGCTCGGGCTGGGCAGCAGCTCCTTATAGACAGATCACGTAATAATAAATTGGATTTATTATCGTTTGGGTCCGGTGTCTGGGACTCGCATGAACGCTGGTTCGAGTCACTCCATTGTCTCAAAATGATTTTTAATTAATAGGATGATAGTGTAGTGAGTGTCGCGGGGCTCACGTTGAGCTCCCATCACGCCGGCCACCACACACGGCTCAACCTGTTTCTCTTGATCTGACTCAACGTACACAATACGGTGTTTAAGAAGCCAGAAACGTACGGACTCAAGCACCTACACCTAACCTGCCTAGAATACCTTGATTGTGTGTTGCGTCTACTTCTCATATTTCTTTGGAGTTTAGTTCGTTAGGACAGTAGCGTACAGAATGGTGTACTAGTTGATAGTTACTTAACTACTGTACTGGTTAAGTTAGAGTCAGGTGAGTATAGTGATGTTTGTTGAGTGACATGACCTTCTCTGATGGTGTGGTCCCTCACTCACAGGAANGTCTGACGACACCTACAGGCACGTCCCCAGGTCTGACGGCCACCTACAGGCACGACCCAAGGTTTGACGACCACCTATAGGCACGACCCCAGGTCGACGGCCCCTACAGGCACGACCCAAGGTCTGACGACCACCTACAGGCCCGACCCCAGGTCTGACGGGCCACCTACAGGCACGACCCCAGGTCTGACGGCCACCTACAGGCACGACCAGAGGTCTGACGGCCACCTACAGGCACGACCCAAGGTCTGACGGCCACCTACAGGCACGACCAGAGGTCTGACGGCCACCTACAGGCACGACCCAAGGTCTGATGGCCACCTACAGGCACGACCCCAGGTCTGACGGCCACCTACAGCACGACCAGAGGTCTGACGGCCACCTACAGGCACGACCCAATGTCTGGCGACCACCTACAGGCACGACCAGAGGTCTGACGGACACCTACAGGCACGACCTCAGGTCTGACGGACACCTACAGGCACGACCCAAGGTCTGACGGCCACCTACAGGCACGACCCAAGGTCTGACGGCCACCTACAGGCACGACCCCAGGTATGACGGCCACCTACAGGCACGACCCCAGGTCTGACGGCCTCCTACAGGCACGACCCCAGGTCTGACGGACACCTACAGGCACGACCCCAGGTCTGACGGGCCACCTACAGGCACGACCAGAGGTCTGACGGCCACCTACAGGCACGACCCAAGGTCTGGCGACCACTACAGGCACGACCAGAGGTCTGACGGACACCTACAGGCACGACCCCAGGTCTGACGGACACCTACAGGCACGACCCAAGTCTGACGGCCACCTACAGGCACGACCCAAGGTCTGACGGCCACCTACAGGCACGACCCCAGTATGACGGCCACCTACAGGCACGACCCCAGGTCTGACGGCCTCCTACAGGCACGACCCAGGTCTGACGGCCACTACAGGCACGACCCAAGGTCTGACGGCCACCTACAGGCACGACCCCAGGTCTGACGGACACCTACAGGCACGACCCAGGTCTGACGGATACCTACAGGCACGATTCCAGTCTGACGGACACCTACAGGCACGACCCCAGGTCTGACGGCCACATACAGGCACGACCCAAGGTCTGACGGCCACCTACAGGCACGACCCCAGGTCTGACGGCCACCTACAGGCACGACCCCAGGTCTGACGGACACTACAGGCACGACCCAAGGTCTGACGGCCACTACAGGCACGACCCCAGGTCTGACGGCCTCCTACAGGCAGGACCCAAGGTCTGACGACCACCTACAGGCACGACCCAAGGTCTGACGACCACCTACAGGCACGTCCCCAGGTCTGACGACCACCTACAGGCACGACCCAGGTTTGACGACCACCTATAGGCACGACCCAGGTCTGACGGCCACCTACAGGCACGACCCAAGGTTTGACGACCACCTACAGGCCCGACCCCAGGTCTGACGGCCACCTACAGGCACGACCCAAGGTCTGACGGCCACCTACAGGCACGACCCAAGGTCTGACGACCACCTACAGGCCGACCCCAGGTCTGACGGCCACCTACAGGCACGACCCAAGTCTGACGGCCACCTACAGGCACGACCAGAGGTCTGACGGCCACTACAGGCACGACCAGAGGTCTGACGGCCACCTACAGGCACGACCCAAGGTCTGACGGCCACCATCAGGCACGACCCCAGGTCTGACGGCCACCTACAGGCACGACCAGAGGTCTGACGGCACCTACAGGCACGACCAGAGGTCTGACGGCCACCTACAGGCACGACCCAAGGTCTGACGGCCACCAACAGGCACGACCCCAGGTCTGACGGCCACCTACAGGCACGACCCAAGGTCTGACGGACACCTACAGGCACGACCCAAGGTCTGACGGCCACCTACAGGCACGACCCCAGGTCTGACGGACACCTACAGGCACGACCCAGGTCTGACGGATACCTACAGGCACGACCCCAGGTCTGACGGACACCTACAGGCACGACCCCAGGTCTGACGGCCACATACAGGCACGACCCCAGGTCTGACGGACACCTACAGGCACGACCAGAGGTCTGACGGCCACCTACAGGCACGACTCCTGGTCTGACGACCACCTACAGGCACGACCCCAGGTCTGACGGCCACCTACAGGCACGACCCCAGGTCTGACGGCCACCTACAGGCACGACCCAAGGTCTGACGGCCACCTACAGGCACGACCCAAGGTCTGACGGCCACCTACAGGCACGACCCCAGGTCTGACGGCCACCTACAGGCACGACCCCAGGTCTGACGGCCACCTACAGGCACGACCCCAGGTCTGACGGCCACCTACAGGCACGACCCAAGGTCTGACGACCACCTACAGGCACGACCCAAGGTCTGACGACCACCTACAGGCACGTCCCCAGGTCTGACGACCACCTACAGGCACGACCCAAGGTCTGACGGCCACCTACAGGCACGACCCCAAGGTCTGACGACCACCTACAGGCACGACCCAGGTCTGACGGCCACCTACAGGCACGACCCAGGTCTGACGGCCACCTACAGGCACGACCCCAGGTCTGACGGCCACCTACAGGCACGACCCAAGGTCTGACGGCCACCTACAGGCACGACCAAGGTCTGACGGCCACCTACAGGCACGACCCAAGGCCTGACAACCACCTACAGGCACGACCAAGGTCTGACGGACACCTACAGGCACGACCCAGGTCTGACGGCCACCTACAGGCACGACCCAAGGTCTTAGGCCACCTACAGGCACGACCCAAGGCTGACGACCACCTACAGGCACGACCAGAGGTCTGACGGCCACCTACAGGCACGACCCAGTCTGACGGACACCTACAGGCACGACCCAAGGTCTTAGGGCCACCTACAGGCACGACCCAAGGTCTTAGGGCCACCTACAGGCACGACCCAAGGTCTTAGGACGACCTACTAGCACGACCCAAGGTCTTAGAACCACCTACAGGCACGACCCAAGGTCTGGGGGCCACCTACAGGCACGACGCCAGGTCTGACGTCCACCTACATGCACGACCCAAGGTCTTAGGACCACCTACAGGCACGACTCAAGGTCTTAGGGCCACCTACAGGCACGACCCAAGGTCTTAGGGCCACCTACAGGCACGACCCAAGGTCTTAGGGCCACCTACAGGCACGACCCAAGTCTTAGGGCCACCTACAGGCACGACCCAAGGTCTTAGGGCCACCTACAGGCACGACCCAAGGTCTTAGGGCCATCTACAAGCACGGCCAAGGTCTTAGGGCCACCTACAGGCACGACCCAAGGTCTTATGGCCACCTACAGGCACGACCCAAGGTCTTAGGGCCACATACAGGCACGACCCAAGGTCTTAGGGCCACATACAGGCACGACCCAAGGTCTTAGGGCCACCTACAGGCACGACCCAAGGTCTTAGGGCCACATACAGGCACGACCCAAGGTCTTAGGGCCACATACAGGCACGACCCAAGGTCTTAGGGCCACCTACAGGCACGACCCAAGGTCTTAGGGCCACCTACAGGCACGACCCAGGTCTTAGGGCCACATACAGGCA
Source organism: Procambarus virginalis (assembly GCA_020271785.1). NCBI lineage: Eukaryota > Metazoa > Arthropoda > Malacostraca > Decapoda > Cambaridae > Procambarus > Procambarus virginalis. Next base: position 104,710 of record WNGS01162291.1, read on the forward strand.
CGACCCAAGGTCTTAGGGCCACATACAGGCACGACCCAAGGTCTTAGGGCCACCTACAGGCACGACCCAAGGTCTTAGGGCCACCTACAGGCACGACCCAAGGTCTTAACACAACTTACAGGCACGACCCAAGGTCTTAACACCACCTACAGGCACGACCCAAGGATAAATTATTATTAGACTGGAAATGAACTAAAATTTACATTTTCTTTTAAGTAGTCCTTTAAACTAAGCATTTTCATTTAAGTAGTCCCTTAAATAGTCAATCAGATTAAAGGTGTTCTGTGCCGGGGGCCACCTATCTGGCAGCAGCAATAACTCTTCTAAAGACGATGTTACTATAATTGAGAGTTTCCTTTTGAAAACTGTGTTGGGATTAATCTTCAGACGGAGCGAAACGTCTTTGTTTCTGGAGCTTTTGATGTGTGGTTGTGTGGTGAAGGTGAACACTGAGAGTTCGTATACTGGTGCTGGTGGTGTGTGGTTGTGTGGTGAAGGTGAACACTGAGAGTTAGTATACTGGAGCTTGTGTTGTGTGGTTGTGGTGAAGGTGAACACTGAGAGTTAGTATACTGGAGCTGGTGTTGTGTGGTTGTGTGGTGAAGGTGAACACTGAGAGTTAGTATACTGGAGTTGGTGTTGTGTGGTTGTGTGGTGAAGGTGAACACTGAGAGTTAGTATACTGGTGCTGGTGGTGTGTGGTTGTGTGGTGAAGGTGAACACTGAGAGTTAGTATACTGGAGCTTGTGTTGTGTGGTTGTGGTGAAGGTGAACACTGAGAGTTAGTATACTGGAGCTGGTGGTGTGTGGTGAAGGTGAACACTGAGAGTTAGTATACTGGAGCTTGTGTTGTGGGTTGTGTGGTGAAGGTGAACACTGAGAGTTAGTATACTGGTGCTGGTGTTGTGTGGTGAAGGTGAACACTGAGAGTTAGTATACTGGAGCTTGTGTTGTGTGGTTGTGTGGTGAAGGTGAACACTGAGAGTTAGTATACTGGAGCTTGTGTGTGTGGTTGTGTGGTGAAGGTGAACACTGAGAGTTAGTATACTGGAGCTGGTGTTGTGTGGTGAAGGTGAACACTGAGAGTTAGTATACTGGAGCTGGTGTTGTGTGGTGAAGGTGAACACTGAGAGTTAGTATACTGGAGCTGGTGTTGTGTGGTGAAGGTGAACACTGAGAGTTAGTATACTGGAGCTGGTGTTGTGTGGTGAAGGTGAACACTGAGAGTTAGTATACTGGAGCTGGTGTTGTGTGGTGAAGGTGAACACTGAGAGTTAGTATACTGGAGCTGGTGTTGTGTGGTGAAGGTGAACACTGAGAGTTAGTATACTGGAGCTGGTGTTGTGTGGTGAAGGTGAACACTGAGAGTCAGTATACTGGAGCTTGTGTTGTGTGGTGAAGGTGAACACTGAGAGTTAGTATACTGGAGCTGGAGCTGGTGTTGTGTGGTGAAGGAGAACACTGAGAGTTAGTATACTGGAGCTGGAGCTGGTGTTGTGTGGTGAAGGAGAACACTGAGAGTTAGTATACTGGAGCTGGAGCTGGTGTTGTGTGTGAAGGAGAACACTGAGAGTTAGTATACTGGAGCTGGAGCTGGTGTTGTGTGGTGAAGGTGAACACTGAGAGTTAGTATAGATGGAGTTAAGTACAGCCTGGGAGACAGTAAAGGGTGCGGACACCAGCGGGTCCTGTCCTAGATCTCTCATGTTCCTCCATCTTTATAAAATACAGGGGGGGGGAGGGAGGGGACGGTGTCCGGGTCCCTTCCTCTTTCTCTCCATCCCTTTGTCCTTCCTATGACCCCTCCCTCCCTCCATTAGCGTCCCCGCGGCCCGTCCTCGACCAGTCCTCCGTTTTGTTACACATCCCCAGGAAGCAGCCCGTAGTAACTGTCTAACTACTAACTAATCATCAGGGTGAAAGAAACTCTGGCCATTTGTATCCGCCTCCGCCGGGGGGTTAATTCCATGTCCGCGGGACTACATATCCGTAGCGCTGACCACTCAGCCATAGGGCCCCTGTATCTTATCTACCCTTATATATTTTCCTCAATATATATTGTATGTTGTGAGCACACAACTCTAGTGTGGTCTACGGTTGTGAGATCAACAGTTCCCATACAGCATAAACCCTTTTTTCTTCGTCACAACTCTACTGTAAAACAGTGAACTTTTATGGATTCTCAAATGACGATTCCAGTTTGATACTGCCTAATACTTTATTATTGTAACCAATGTTGTGGAACTTTATCATTATTATGATAATTGAATCATTATTTCGCTTTCTTAATGACGATCATATGTTTGTCAACAATTCACATTCTGCTGATGTTACCTAGTTTATGTGTGTCTCCACTGTCCTCCAGGCCCTCTTTTTAGGCTCTAATTTTAATAATCATGCCAGAGAGCTCAATCAAGTTCGGCAGGCAATATATTCTTACTGAGCTCTTGTGTTCTTCACCTCCATGAGCTCTGATACACTCAGCGTCACTATACCATCTACGAAAGCTCACAAGAACATTTGTTGTTCGTGATACAGTCCCACTGGTCTGTGATACGGTCCCACTGGTCTCTGATACAGTCCCACTGGTCCGTGATACAGTCCCACCGGTCTGTGATACAGTCCCACCGGTCTGTGATACAGTCCCACTGGTCTCTGATACAGTCCCACTGGTCCGTGATACAGTCCCACTGGTCCGTGATACAGTCCCACCGGTCTGTGATACAGTCCCACTGGTCTGTGATACAGTCCCACTGGTCTGTGATACAGTCCCACCGGTCTGTGATACAGTCCCACCGGTCTGTGATACAGTCCCACCGGTCTGTGATACAGTCCCACTGGTCCGTGATACAGTCCAACCGGTCTGTGATACAGTCCCACCGGTCTGTGATACAGTCCCACTGGTCTGTGATACAGTCCCACCGGTCTGTGATACAGTCCCACTGGTCTGTGATACAGTCCCACTGGTCTGTGAAACAGTCCCACTGGTCTGTGATACAGTCCCACTGGTCTGTGATACAGTTCCACCGGTCAGTGATACAGTCCCACCGGTCTGTGATACAGTCCCACCGGTCTGTGATACAGTCCCACCGGTCTGTGATACAGTCCCACTGGTCTGTGATACAGTCCCACCGGTCTGTGATACAGTCCCACTGGTCTGTGATACAGTCCCACCGGTCTGTGATACAGTCCCACTGGTCTGTGATACAGTCCCACCGGTCTGTGATACAGTCCCACTGGTCTGTGATACAGTCCCACCGGTCTGTGATACAGTCCCACCGGTCTGTGATTCAGTCCCATTGGTCTGTGATACAGTCCCACCGGTCTGTGATACAGTCCCACTGGTCTGTGATACAGTCCCACCGGTCTGTGATACAGTCCCACTGGTCTGTGATACAGTCCCACCGGTCTGTGATACAGTCTCACCGGTCTGTGATTCAGTCCCACTGGTCTGTGATACAGTCCCACCGTTCTGTGAAACAGTCCCACTGGTCTGTGATACAGTCCCACTGGTCTGTGATACAATCCCACTGGTCTGTGATACAGTCCCACCGGTCTGTGATACAGTCCCACTGGTCTGTGATACAGTCCCACTGGTCTGTGATACAGTCCCACTGGTCTGTGATACAGTCCCACTGGTCCGTGATACAGTCCCACTGGTCTGTGATACAGTCCCACTGGTCTGTGATACAGTCCCACTGGTCTGTGATACAGTCCCACTGGTCTATGATACAGTCCCACTGGTCTGTGATACAGTCCCACTGGTCTGTGATACAGTCCCACTGGTCCGTGATACGGTCCCACCGGTCTGTGATACAGTCCCACTGGTCTGTGATACAGTCCCACTGGTCTGTGATACAGTCCCACTGGTCTGTGATACAGTCCCACTGGTCTGTGATACAGTCCCACTGGTCTGTGATACAGTCCCACTGGTCTGTGATACAGTCCCACTGGTCTGTGATACAGTCCCACTGGTCTGTGATACAGTCCCACCGGTCTGTGATACAGTCCCACTGGTCTGTGATACAGTCCCACCGGTCTGTGATACAGTCCCACTGGTCTGTGATACAGTCCCACTGGTCTGTGATACAGTCCCACTGGTCTGTGATACAGTCCCACTGGTCTGTGATACAGTCCCACCGGTCTGTGATACAGTCCCACCGGTCTGTGATACAGTCCCACCGGTCTGTGATACAGTCCCACCGGTCTGTGATACAGTCCCACTGGTCTGTGATACAGTCCCACCGGTCTGTGATACAGTCCCACTGGTCTGTGATACAGTCCCACCGGTCTGTGATACAGTCCCACTGGTCTGTGATACAGTCCCACCGGTCTGTGATACAGTCCCACTGGTCTGTGATACAGTCCCACCGGTCTGTGATACAGTCCCACCGGTCTGTGATACAGTCCCACTGGTCTGTGATACAGTCCCACCGGTCTGTGATACAGTCCCACTGGTCTGTGATACAGTCCCACCGGTCTGTGATACAGTCCCACTGGTCTGTGATACAGTCCCACCGGTCTGTGATACAGTCCCACCGGTCTGTGATACAGTCCCACTGGTCTGTGATACAGTCCCACCGGTCTGTGATACAGTCCCACTGGTCTGTGATACAGTCCCACTGGTCTGTGATACAGTCCCACTGGTCTGTGATACAGTCCCACCGGTCTGTGATACAGTCCCACTGGTCTGTGATACAGTCCCACTGGTCTGTGATACAGTCCCACTGGTCTGTGATACAGTCCCACTGGTCTGTGATACAGTCCCACTGGTCTGTGATACAGTCCCACTGGTCTGTGATACAGTCCCACTGGTCTGTGATACAGTCCCACTGGTCTGTGATACAGTCCCACCGGTCTGTGATACAGTCCCACTGGTCTGTGATACAGTCCCACTGGTCTGTGATACAGTCCCACTGGTCTGTGATACAGTCCCACTGGTCTGTGATACAGTCCCACTGGTCTGTGATACAGTCCCACTGGTCTGTGATACAGTCCCACTGGTCTGTGATACAGTCCCACTGGTCTGTGATACAGTCCCACGGTCTGTGATACAGTCCCACTGGTCTGTGATACAGTCCCACCGGTCTGTGATACAGTCCCACTGGTCTGTGATACAGTCCCACTGGTCTGTGATACAGTCCCACTGGTCTGTGATACAGTCCCACTGGTCTGTGATACAGTCCCACTGGTCTGTGATACAGTCCCACTGGTCTGTGATACAGTCCCACTGGTCTGTGATACAGTCCCACTGGTCTGTGATACAGTCCCACTGGTCTGTGATACAGTCCCACTGGTCTGTGATACAGTCCCACCGGTCTGTGATACAGTCCCACTGGTCTGTGATACAGTCCCACCGGTCTGTGATACAGTCCCACTGGTCTGTGATACAGTCCCACTGGTCTGTGATACAGTCCCCCGGTCTGTGATACAGTCCCACTGGTCTGTGATACAGTCCCACCGGTCTGTGATACAGTCCCACTGGTCTGTGATACAGTCCCACCGGTCTGTGATACAGTCCCACCGGTCTGTGATACAGTCCCACTGGTCTGTGATACAGTCCCACTGGTCTGTGATACAGTCCCACTGGTCTGTGATACAGTCCCACTGGTCTGTGATACAGTCCCACTGGTCTGTGATACAGTCCCACCGGTCTGTGATACAGTCCCACCGGTCTGTGATACAGTCCCACTGGTCTGTGATACAGTCCCACTGGTCTGTGATACAGTCCCACTGGTCTGTGATACAGTCCCACCGGTCTGTGATACAGTCCCACTGGTCTGTGATACAGTCCCACTGGTCTGTGATACAGTCCCACTGGTCTGTGATACAGTCCCACTGGTCTGTGATACAGTCCCACTGGTCTGTGATACAGTCCCACTGGTCTGTGATACAGTCCCACCGGTCTGTGATACAGTCCCACTGGTCTGTGATACAGTCCCACTGGTCTGTGATACAGTCCCACTGGTCTGTGATACAGTCCCACCGGTCTGTGATACAGTCCCACCGGTCTGTGATACAGTCCCACCGGTCTGTGATACAGTCCCACTGGTCTGTGATACAGTCCCACTGGTCTGTGATACAGTCCCACTGGTCTGTGATACAGTCCCACCGGTCTGTGATACAGTCCCACCGGTCTGTGATACAGTCCCACTGGTCTGTGATACAGTCCCACCGGTCTGTGATACAGTCCCACTGGTCTGTGATACAGTCCCACTGGTCTGTGATACAGTCCCACTGGTCTGTGATACAGTCCCACTGGTCTGTGATACAGTCCCACTGGTCTGTGATACAGTCCCACCGGTCTGTGATACAGTCCCACCGGTCTGTGATACAGTCCCACTGGTCTGTGATACAGTCCCACTGGTCTGTGATACAGTCCCACCGGTCTGTGATACAGTCCCACTGGTCTGTGATACAGTCCCACTGGTCTGTGATACAGTCCCACTGGTCTGTGATACAGTCCCACTGGTCTGTGATACAGTCCCACTGGTCTGTGATACAGTCCCACTGGTCTGTGATACAGTCCCACTGGTCTGTGATACAGTCCCACTGGTCTGTGATACAGTCCCACTGGTCTGTGATACAGTCCCACCGGTCTGTGATACAGTCCCACTGGTCTGTGATACAGTCCCACCGGTCTGTGATACAGTCCCACTGGTCTGTGATACAGTCCCACTGGTCTGTGATACAGTCCCACTGGTCTGTGATACAGTCCCACTGGTCTGTGATACAGTCCCACTGGTCTGTGATACAGTCCCACCGGTCTGTGATACAGTCCCACCGGTCTGTGATACAGTCCCACCGGTCTGTGATACAGTCCCACCGGTCTGTGATACAGTCCCACTGGTCTGTGATACAGTCCCACTGGTCTGTGATACAGTCCCACCGGTCTGTGATACAGTCCCATCGGTCTGTGATACAGTCCCACTGGTCTGTGATACAGTCCCACCGGTCTGTGATACAGTCCCACTGGTCTGTGATACAGTCCCACTTTTCAGTGATACATTCCCACTGGTCTGTGATACAGTCCCACTGGTCTGTGATACAGTCCCACCGGTCTGTGATACAGTCCCACTGGTCTGTGATACAGTCCCACCGGTCTGTGATACAGTCCCACTGGTCTGTGATACAGTCCCACCGGTCTGTGATACAGTCCCACTGGTCTGTGATACAGTCCCACTGGTCTGTGATACAGTCCCACCAGTCTGTGATACAGTCCCACCGGTCTGTGATACATTCCCACAGGTCTGTGATACAGTCCCACTGGTCTGTGATACAGTCCCACCGGTCTGTGATACAGTCCCATCGGTCTGTGATACAGTCCCACTGGTCTGTGATACAGTCCCACCGGTCTGTGATACAGTCCCACTGGTCTGTGATACAGTCCCACTTTTCAGTGATACAGTCCCACTGGTCTGTGATACAGTCCCACTGGTCTGTGATACAGTCCCACCGGTCTGTGATACAGTCCCACTGGTCTGTGATACAGTCCCACCGGTCTGTGATACAGTCCCACCGGTCTGTGATACAGTCCCACCGGTCTGTGATACAGTCCCACTGGTCTGTGATACAGTCCCACTGGTCTGTGATACAGTCCCACCAGTCTGTGATACAGTCCCACCGGGCTGTGATACATTCCCACTGGTCTGTGATACAGTCCCACTGGTCTGTGATACAGTCCCACCGGTCCGTGATACAGTCCCACTGGTCTGTGATACAGTCCCACTGGTCTGTGATACTGTCCCACTGGTCTGTGATACAGTCCCACTGGTCTGTGATACAGTCCCACTGGTCTGTGATACAGTCCCACTGGTCTGTGATACAGTCCCACTGGTCTGTGATACAGTCCCACCGGTCTGTGATACAGTCCCACTGGTCTGTGATACAGTCCCACTGGTCTGTGATACAGTCCCACTGGTCTGTGATACAGTCCCACCGGTCTGTGATACAGTCCCACTGGTCTGTGATACAGTCCCACCGGTCTGTGATACAGTCCCACTGGTCTGTGATACAGTCCCACTGGTCTGTGATACAGTCCCATTGGTCTGTGATACAGTCCCACTGGTCCGTGATACAGTCCCACTGGTCTGTGATACAGTCCCACTGGTCTGTGATACAGTCCCACTGGTCCGTGATACAGTCCCACAGTCTGTGATACAGTCCCACTGGTCTGTGATACAGTCCCACTGGTCTGTGATACAGTCCCCCGGTCTGTGATACAGTCCCACTGGTCTGTGATACAGTCCCACCGGTCTGTGATACAGTCCCACTGGTCTGTGATACAGTCCCACTGGTCTGTGATACAGTCCCCGGTCTGTGATACAGTCCCACTGGTCTGTGATACAGTCCCACCGGTCTGTGATACAGTCCCACTGGTCTGTGATACAGTCCCACTGGTCTGTGATACAGTCCCACTGGTCTGTGATACAGTCCCACTGGTCTGTGATACAGTTCCACCGGTCTGTGATACAGTCCCACCGGTCTGTGATACAGTCCCACTGGTCTGTGATACAGTCCCACTGGTCTGTGATACAGTCCCACTGGTCTGTGATACAGTCCCACTGGTCTGTGATACAGTCCCACCGGTCTGTGATACAGTCCCACTGGTCTGTGATACAGTCCCACTGGTCTGTGATACAGTCCCACTGGTCTGTGATACAGTCCCACTGGTCTGTGATACAGTCCCACTGGTCTGTGATACAGTCCCACCGGTCTGTGATACAGTCCCACCGGTCTGTGATACAGTCCCACCGGTCTGTGATACAGTCCCACCGGTCTGTGATACAGTCCCACTGGTCTGTGATACAGTCCCACTGGTCTGTGATACAGTCCCACCGGTCTGTGATACAGTCCCACGGTCTGTGATACAGTCCCACTGGTCTGTGATACAGTCCCACCGGTCTGTGATACAGTCCCACTGGTCTGTGATACAGTCCCACTTTTCTGTGATACAGTCCCACTGGTCTGTGATACAGTCCCACTGGTCTGTGATACAGTCCCACCGGTCTGTGATACAGTCCCACTGGTCTGTGATACAGTCCCACCGGTCTGTGATACAGTCCCACCGGTCTGTGATACAGTCCCACCGGTCTGTGATACAGTCCCACTGGTCTGTGATACAGTCCCACTTTTCAGTGATACAGTCCCACTGGTCTGTGATACAGTCCCACTGGTCTGTGATACAGTCCCACCGGTCTGTGATACAGTCCCACCGGTCTGTGATACAGTCCCACTGGTCTGTGATACAGTCCCACTGGTCTGTGATACAGTCCCACCAGTCTGTGATACAGTCCCACCGGTCTGTGATACAGTCCCACTGGTCTGTGATACAGTCCCACTGGTCTGTGATACAGTCCCACCGGTCTGTGATACAGTCCCACTGGTCTGTGATACAGTCCCACTGGTCTGTGATACTGTCCCACTGGTCTGTGATACAGTCCCACTGGTCTGTGATACAGTCCCACTGGTCTGTGATACAGTCCCACTGGTCTGTGATACAGTCCCACGGTCTGTGATACAGTCCCACCGGTCTGTGATACAGTCCCACCGGTCTGTGATACAGTCCCACTGGTCTGTGATACAGTCCCACTGGTCTGTGATACAGTCCCACTGGTCTGTGATACAGTCCCACCGGTCTGTGATACAGTCCCACTGGTCTGTGATACAGTCCCACTGGTCTGTGATACAGTCCCACCGGTCTGTGATACAGTCCCACCGGTCTGTGATACAGTCCCACTGGTCCGTGATACAGTCCCACTGGTCTGTGATACAGTCCCACTGGTCTGTGATACAGTCCCACTGGTCTGTGATACAGTCCCACTGGTCTGTGATACGGTCCCATCGGTCTGTGATACAGTCCCACCGGTCTGTGATACAGTCCCACTGGTCTGTGATACAGTCCTACTGGTCTGTGATACAGTCCCACTGGTCTGTGATACAGTCCCACGGGCTGTGATACAGTCCCACTGGTCTGTGATACAGTCCCACTGGTCTGTGATACAGTCCCACCGGTCTGTGGTACAGTCCCACCGGTCTGTGATACAGTCCCACTGGTCTGTGATACAGTCCCACTGGTCTGTGATACCGTCCCACTGGTCTGTGATACAGTCCCACTGGTCTGTGATACAGTCCCACTGGTCCGTGATACGGTCCCACCGGTCTGTGATACAGTCCCACCGGTCTGTGATACAGTCCCACCGGTCTGTGATACAGTCCCACTGGTCTGTGATACAGTCCTACTGGTCTGTGATACAGTCCTACTGGTCTGTGATACAGTCCCACTGGTCTGTGATACAGTCCCACTGGTCTGTGATACAGTCCCACCAGTCTGTGATACAGTCCCACTGGTCTGTGATACACTGTACTAGGAGGTACTCTGCTACTCACCAGCGTCCCTTATAGAGAGTCCAAAGAATAATATGGATAAAGTTAGTTAAACACGGTCGGGGAGTAGGCATGACAACCCACACCTTCTTGACTCCAGGGTAAGAATATGGCACCAGGGTAAGAATATGACACCAAGGCAAGAATATGACTCCTGGGCAAGAATATGACACAAGGGCAAGAATATGACACTAGGGTAAGAATATGACACCAGGGCAAGAATATGACACCAGGGCAAGAATATGACACCAGGGCAAGAATATGACACCAGGGCAAGAATATGACACCAGGGCAAGAATATGACACCAGGGCAAGAATATGACACCAGGGCAAGAATATGACACCAGGGCAAGAATATGACACCAGGGCAAGAATATGACTCCAGGGCAAGAATATGACACCAGGGGCAAGAATATGACTCCAGGGGCAAGAATATGACTCCAGGGGCAAGAATATGACTCCAGGGCAAGAATATGACACCAGGGCAAGAATATGACACCAGGCAAGAATATGACAAGCGCAAGAATATGACAAGCGCAAGAATATGACTCCAGGGCAAGAATATGACTCCAGGGCAAGAATATGACTCCAGGGCAAGAATATGACTCCAGGGCAAGAATATGACACAAGGGCAAGAATATGACTCCAGGGCAAGAATATGACACCAGGGGCAAGAATATGACTCCAGGGCAAGAATATGACTCCAGGGCAAGAATATGACTCCAGGGCAAGAATATGACTCCAAGGCAAGAATATGACTCCAGGGGCAAGAATATGACTCCAGGGGCAAGAATATGACACCAGGGGCAAGAATATGACACCAAGGCAAGAATATCTTGCTTAGCGAACAATGATATAATTCGATGATAGAGATACAGGATAAAACAAGGGGCAGAAAGATTTGCAAATTTCATATATATTGATTGGTATTGATGCAATCCTGCATAAGAAACTACTACAGAAATTACACATTAGTTATAAACGACTGGTATTGGTAGGAGAGTACCTAACTTACAGGAGACAGAGAGTCACAGTGAGAGGCGAGTGGCACATGGTAACAAGTGGAGTTCCTGAAGAACCCGTGTCAGGTCCTGTACTGTTTATGAGCTATGTAATGACCTAACTATGGTGCTTAAATTATGCTGATGTTCGCAGGTGACTTCGAGAAGCTGCAGAGTTTGTCCGAGACAGAACTACTGGATCAATTATGAAAAATCAATTTTCAATTACTTAAAATTTCCAATTTTCAAAATCAATTGATCAATTACAATTATGAAAATGGGTACAGGAAGCGTAAGACCTGCAGGGTGGTGAACAATGATTGGCAACTACCTGCAAGGTGGTGAGCAATGATTGGCAACTACCTGCAGGGTGGTGAACAATGATTGGCAACTACCTGCAAGGTGGTGAGCAATGATTGGCAACTACCTGCAGGGTGGTGAGCAATGATTGGCAACTACCTGCAAGGTGGTGAGCAATGATTGGCAACTACCTGCAGGGCGGTGAGCAATGATTGGCAACTACCTGCAAGGTGGTGAGCAATGATTGGCAACTACCTGCAGGACGGTGAGCAATGATTGGCAACTACCTGCAGGGTGGTGAGCAATGACTGGCAACTACCTGCAGGGTGGTGAACAATGATTGGCAACTACCTGCAGGGCGGTGAGCAATGATTGGCAACTACCTGCAGGGTGGTGAGCAATGATTGGCAACTACCTGCAGGGTGGTGAACAATGATTGGCAACTACCTGCAGGGCGGTGAGCAATGATTGGCAACTACCTGCAGGGTGGTGAGCAATGATTGGCAACTACCTGCAGGGTGGTGAACAATGATTGGCAACTACCTGCAGGGCGGTGAGCAATGATTGGCAACTACCTGCAGGGTGGTGAGCAATGATTGGCAACTACCTGCAGGGTGGTGAGCAATGATTGGCAACTACCTGCAGGGTGGTGAGCAATGATTGGCAACTACCTGCAGGGTGGTGAGCAATGATTGGCAACTACCTGCAGGGTGGTGAACAATGATTGGCAACTACCTGCAGGGTGGTGAGCAATGATTGGCAACTACCTGCAGGGTGGTGAGCAATGATTGGCAACTACCTGCAGGACGGTCAACAATGATTGGCAACTACCTGCAGGGCGGTGAACAATGATTGGCAACTACCTGCAGGGTGGTGAGCAATGATTGGCAACTACCTGCAGGGTGGTGAGCAATGATTGGCAACTACCTGCAGGACGGTCAACAATGATTGGCAACTACCTGCAGGGCGGTGAGCAATGATTGGCAACTACCTGCAAGGTGGTGAGCAATGATTGGCAACTACCTGCAGGGCGGTGAGCAATGATTGGCAACTACCTGCAAGGTGGTGAGCAATGATTGGCAACTACCTGCAAGGTGGTGAGCAGTGATTGGCAACTACCTGCAGGACGGTGAGCAGTGATTGGCAACTACCTGCAGGACGGTCAACAATGATTGGCAACTACCTGCAGGGCGGTGAGCAATGATTGGCAACTACCTGCAAGGTGGTGAGCAGTGATTGGCAACTACCTGCAGGGCGGTGAGCAATGATTGGCAACTACCTGCAAGGTGGTGAGCAGTGATTGGCAACTACCTGCAGGACGGTGAGCAATGATTGGCAACTACCTGCAAGGTGGGAGCAGTGATTGGCAACTACCTGCAGGACGGTGAGCAGTGATTGGCAACTACCTGCAGGGTGGTGAACAATGATTGGCAACTACCTGCAGGGTGGTGAGCAGTGATTGGCAAATACCTGCAGGGTGGTGAGCAATGATTGGCAACTACCTGCAGGACGGTGAGCAATGATTGGCAACTACCTGTAGGACGGTGAGCAATGATTGGCAACTACCTGCAGGGCGGTGAGCAATGATTGGCAACTACCTGCAGGGCGGTGAGCAATGAGTGTAAACTACCTGCAGGGTGGTGAACAATGATTGGCAACTACCTGCAGGACGGTCAACAATGAGTGTAAACTACCTGCAGGACGGTCAACAGTGAGTGTAAACTACCTGCAGGACGGTCAACAGTGAGTGTAAACTACCTGCAGGACAGTCAACAGTGAGTGTAAACTACCAGCAGGACGGTCAACAATGAGTGTAAACTACCTGCAGGACGGTCAACAATGAGTGTAAACTACCTGCAAGACGGTCAACAATGAGTGTAAACTACCTGCAGGATGGTCAACAATGAGTGTAAACTACCTGCAGGACGGTCAACAGTGAGTGTAAGCTACCAGCAGGACGGTCAACAATGAGTGTAAACTACCTGCAGGACGGTCAACAGTGAGTGTAAACTACCAGCAGGACGGTCAACAGTGAGTGTAAACTACCAGCAGGACGGTCAACAATGAGTGTAAACTACCTGCAGGACGGTCAACAGTAAGTGTAAACTACCAGCAGGACGGTCAACAGTGAGTGTAAACTACCAGCAGGACGGTCAACAATGAGTGTAAACTACCTGCAGGACAGTCAACAGTGAGTGTAAACTACCAGCAGGACGGTCAACAGTGAGTGTAAACTACCAGCAGGACGGTCAACAATGAGTGTAAACTACCTGCAGGACAGTCAACGGTGAGTGTAAACTACCAGCAGGACGGTCAACAGTGAGTGTAAACTATCAGCAGGATGGTCAACAATGAGTGTAAACTACCTGCAGACAGTCAACAGTGAGTGTAAACTACCAGCAGGACGGTCAACAGTGAGTGTAAACTACCTACAGGACGGTCAACAATGAGTGTAAACTACCTGCAGGACGGTCAACAGTGAGTGTAAACTACCTGCAGGACGGTCAACAGTGAGTGTAAACTACCTGCAGGACAGTCAACAGTGAGTGTAAACTACCTGCAGGACGGTCAACAGTGAGTGTAAACTACCTGCAGGACAGTCAACAGTGAGTGTAAACTACCTGCAGGACGGTCAACAATGAGTGTAAACTATCTGCAGGACGGTCAACAGTGAGTGTAAACTACCTGCAGGACGGTCAACAGTGAGTGTAAACTACCTGCAGGACGGTCAACAATGAGTGTAAACTACCTGCAGGACGGTCAACAATGAGTGTAAACTACCTGCAGGACGGTCAACAGTGAGTGTAAACTACCTGCAGGACGGTCAACAATGAGTGTAAACTACCTGTAGGACGGTCAACAATGAGTGTAAACTACCTGCAGGACGGTCAACAATGAGTGTAAACTACCTGCAGGACGGTCAACAATGTGTAAACTACCTGCAGGACGGTCAACAGTAGTAGTATAAAGTATGCCAGAACGGTGCCGTTTTGCTTTTTCGACGGCGCCGTTCTGGCATACCCGTTTTTAGTTACCCGGTGAGATTTGACGGCGCCGTTCTGGCATACCGTTTTTAGTTACCCCGGTGAGATTTGACGGCACCGTTCTGGCATACCCGTTTTTCGTTGCCCCTGTGAGATTTGACGGCACCGTTCTGGCATACTCGTTTTTCGTTGCCCGGTGAGATTTGACGGCACCGTTCTGGCATACCCGTTTTTCGTTGCCCTGTGAGATTTGACGGCACCGTTCTGGCATACTCGTTTTTCGTTGCCCCGGTGAGATTTGACGGCACCGTTCTGGCATACCCGTTTTTCGTTGCCCCTGTGAGATTTGACGGCACCGTTCTGGCATACCCGTTTTCGTTGCCCCGGTGAGATTTGACGGCACCGTTCTGGCATACCCGTTTTTAGTTACCCCTGTGACCCTTGCACAGACATCGCTAATGGTCAATGACGTCACCAGCAAGCCGCTCAGC
>WNGS01162291.1:175624-189009 GCA_020271785.1 Procambarus virginalis
GAAGGTCTTAGGACCACCTACTGGTACGACCCAAGATCTTAGGATCACCTACTGGCACGACCCAAGGTCTTAGGACCACCTACTGGTACGACCCAAGGTCTTAGGACCACCTACTGGTACGACCCCAGGTCTTAGGACTACCCACTGGCACGACCCAAGGTCTTAGGGCCACCTACAGGCACGACCCAAGGTCTTAGGGCCACCTACATGCACGACCCAAGGTCTTAGGGCCACCTACAGGCACGACCCAAGGTCTTAACATCACCTACAGGCAATACCCAAGGTCTTAGGGCCACCTACAGGCACGACCCAAGGTCTTAGGGCCACCTACAGGCACGATCCCAGGTCTTAGGACCACCTACAGGCACGACCCAAGGTCTTAGGGCCCCCTACAGGCACGACCCAAGGTCTTAGGGCCCCCTACAGGCACGACCGAAGGATAAATTATTATTTGACTGAAAATTAACTAAAATTTATATTTTCCTTTAAGTAGTCCCTTAAACTAAACATTTTAATTTAAGTAGTCCCTTAAATAGTCAATCAGATTAAAGGTGTTCTGTGCCGGGGATCTATCTGGCAGCAGCAATAACTCTTCTAAAGACGATGTTACTATAATTGGGAGTTTTCCTTTTGAAAACTGTGTTGGGATTAATCTTCAGACGGAGCGAAACGTCTTTGTTTCTGGAGCTTGTGATGTGTGGTTGTGTAGTGAAGGTGAACACTGAGAGTTAGTATACTGGAGCTGGTGTTGTGTGGTTGTGTGGTGAAGGTGAACACTGAGAGTTAGTATACTGGTGCTTGTGTTGTGTGGTTGTGTGGTGAAGGTGAACACTGAGAGTTAGTATACTGGAGCTGGTGTTGTGTGGTTGTGTGGTGAAGGTGAACACTGAGAGTTAGTATACTGGTGCTGGTGGTGTGTGGTTGTGTGGTGAAGGTGAACACTGAGAGTTAGTATACTGGAGCTTGTGTTGTGTGGTTGTGTGGTGAAGGTGAACACTGAGAGTTAGTATACTGGAGCTTGTGTTGTGTGGTTGTGTGGTGAAGGTGAACACTGAGAGTTAGTATACTGGTGCTTGTGTTGTGTGGTTGTGTGGTGAAGGTGAACACTGAGAGTTAGTATACTGGAGCTGGTGTTGTGTGGTTGTGTGGTGAAGGTGAACACTGTGAGTTAGTATACTGGAGCTGGTGATGTGTGGTGAAGGTGAACACTGTGAGTTAGTATACTGGAGCTGGTGTTGTGTGGTGAAGGTGAACACTGTGAGTTAGTATACTGGAGCTGGTGTTGTGTGGTGAAGGTGAACACTGTGAGTTAGTATACTGGAGCTGGTGTTGTGTGGTTGTGTAGTGAAGGTGAACACTGTGAGTTAGTATAGATGGCGTTAAGTACAGCCTGGGAGACAGTAAAGGGTGCGGACACCAGCGGGTCCTGTCCTGGGATCTCTCATGTTCCTCCATCTTTATAAATTATGGGGGGGGGGGGAGGGAGGTGGACGGTGTCCGGGTCCCTTCCTCTTTCTCTCCATCCCTTTCTCCTTCCCTATGACCCCTCCCTCCCTCCCTCCATTAGCGTCCCCGCGGGCCAGTCCTCGACCAGTCCTCCGTTTTGTTACACACGCCCAGGAAGCAGCCCGTAGTAACTGTCTAACTACTAACTAATCATCAGGGTGAAAGAAACTCTGGCCATTTGTATCCGCCTCCGCCGGGGGGTTAATCCTCGGTCCGCAGGACTACAAATCCGTAGCGCTGACCACTCAGCCACAGGGCCCCTGTATCTTATCTACCCTTATATATTTTCCTCAATATATATTGTATGTTGTGAGCACACAACTCTAGTGTGGTCTACGGTTGTGAGATCAACAGTTCCCATACCAGTCCTCACAGCATAAACCTTTTTTCTTCGTCACAACTCTACTGTAAAACAGTGAACTTTTTATGGATTCTCAAAATGTCGATTCCAGTTCGATACTGCCTAATACATTATTATTGTAACCAATGTTGTGGAACTTTATCATTATTTTGATAATTGAATCATTATTTCGCTTTCTTAATGACGATCATATGTTTGTCAACAATTCACATACTGCTGATGTTACCTAGTTTATGTGTGTCTCCACTGTCCTCCCAGCCCTCTTTTTAGGCTCTAATTTTAATAATCATGCCAGAGAGCTCAATCAAGTTCGGCAGGCAAGATATTCTTACTCCGCTCTTGTGTTCTTCATCTCCAAGAGGTCTGATACACTCAGCGTCACTACACTATCTACGGAAGATCACAAGAACATTTGTTGTTCGTGATACAGTCCCACCAGTCTGTGATACAGTCCCACTGGTCTGTGATACAGTCCCACTGGTCTGTGATACAGTCCCACTGGTCTGTGATACAGTCCCACTGGTCTGTGATACAGTCCCACTGGTCTGTGATACAGTCCCCCGGTCTGTGATACAGTCCCACCAGTCTGTGATACAGTCCCCCCGGTCTGTGATACAGTCCCACTGGTCTGTGATACAGGCACTCTGGTCTGTGATACAGTCCCACTGGTCCGTGATACAGTCCCACTGGTCCGTGATACAGTCCCACTGGTCCGTGATACAGTCCCACTGGTCCGTGATACAGTCCCCCTGGTCTGTGATACAGTCCCCCCGGTCTGTGATACAGTCCCACTGGTCTGTGATACAGTCCCACTGGTCTGTGATACAGTCCCACTGGTCTGTGATACAGTCCCACTGG
Source organism: Procambarus virginalis (assembly GCA_020271785.1). Classification (NCBI taxonomy): domain Eukaryota; kingdom Metazoa; phylum Arthropoda; class Malacostraca; order Decapoda; family Cambaridae; genus Procambarus; species Procambarus virginalis. Next base: position 178,350 of record WNGS01162291.1, read on the forward strand.
TCTGTGATACAGTCCCACCGGTCTGTGATACAGTCCCACTGGTCTGTGATACAGTCCCACCGGTCTGTGATACAGTCCCACTGGTCTGTGATACAGTCCCACTGGTCTGTGATACAGTCCCCCGGTCTGTGATACAGTCCCACTGGTCCGTGATACAGTCCCACTGGTCCGTGATACAGTCCCCCTGGTCTGTGATACAGTCCCACTGGTTCGTGATACAGTCCCACTGGTCTGTGATACAGTCCCACCAGTCTGTGATACAGTCCCATCGGTCTGTGATACAGTCCCCCTGGTCTGTGATACAGTCCCACTGGTCTGTGATACAGTCCCCCCGGTCTGTGATACAGTCCCCCCGGTCTGTGATACAGTCCCCCCGGTCTGTGATACAGTCCCCCGGTCTGTGATACAGTCCCACTGGTCTGTGATACAGTCCCATCGGTCTGTGATACAGTCCCACTGGTCTGTGATACAGTCCCACTGGTCTGTGATACAGTCCCACTGGTCTGTGATACAGTCCCACCGGTCTGTGATACAGTCCCACTGGTCTGTGATACAGTCCCACTGGTCTGTGATACAGTCCCACTGGTCTGTGATACACTGTACTAGGAGGTACTCTGCTCCACTGTCCTCCCAGCCCTCTTTTTAGGCTCTAATTTTAGAGCCTAAAAAGGACTTTGGACTCTCTATAAGGGACACCAGCGTCCCTTATAGAGAGTCCAAAGAATAATATGGATAAAGTTAGTTAAAAACGGTCGAGGAGTAGGCATGACAACACACACCTTCTTGACTCCAGGGGTCAATAATATGACTCTAGGGCAAGAATATGACACCAGGGCAAGAATATGACACCAGGGCAAGAATATGACTCCAGGGCAAGAATATGACTCCAGGGCAAGAATATGGCACCAGGGCAAGAATATGACTCCAGGGCAAGAATATGACTCCAGGGCAAGAATATGACACCAGGGCAAGAATATGACTCCAGGGCAAGAATATGACACCAGGGCAAGAATATGACACCAGGGGCAAGAATATGACATCAGGGCAAGAATATGACTCCAGGGCAAGAATATGACACCAGGGCAAGAATATGACACCAGGGCAAGAATATGACACCCGGCAAGAATATGACTCCAGGGCAAGAATATGACACCAGGGCAAGAATATGACTCCAGGGCAAGAATATGACACCAGGGCAAGAATATGACTCCAGGGCAAGAATATGACACCAGGGCAAGAATATGACACCAGGGCAAGAATATGACACCAGGGCAAGAATATGACTCCAGGGCAAGAATATGACACCAGGGCAAGAATATGACACCAGGGCAAGAATATGACTCCAGGGCAAGAATATGACACCAGGGCAAGAATATGACACCAGGGCAAGAATATGACATCAGGGCAAGAATATGACACCAGGGCAAGAATATGACACCAGGGCAAGAATATGACTCCAGGGCAAGAATTTGACACCAGGGCAAGAATTTGACACCAGGGCAAGAATATGACACCAGGGCAAGAATATGACACCAGGGCAAGAATATGACTCCAGGGCAAGAATATGACATCAGGGCAAGAATATGACACCAGGGCAAGAATATGACTCCAGGGCAAGAATATGACATCAGGGCAAGAATATGACACCAGGGCAAGAATATGACACCAGGGCAAGAATATGACTCCAGGGCAAGAATATGACACCAGGGCAAGAATATGACACCAGGGTAAGAATATGACACCAGGGCAAGAATATGACACCAGGGCAAGAATATGACACTAGGGCAAGAATATGACTCCAGGGCAAGAATATGACACCAGGGCAAGAATATGACACCAGGGCAAGAATATGACACCAGGGCAAGAATATGACACCAGGGCAAGAATATGACACCAGGGTAAGAGTATGACACCAGGGCAAGAATATGACACCAGGGCAAGAATATGACACAAGGGCAAGAATATGACACCAGGACAAGAATATGACACAAGGGCAAGAATATGACTCCAGGGCAAGAATATGACTCCAGGGCAAGAATATGACTCCAGGGCAAGAATATGACACCAATGCAAGAATATGACACCAGGGCAAGAATATGTCTCCAGGGCAAGAATATGACTCCAGGGGCAAGAATATGACACCAGGGCAAGAATATGACACCAGGGCAAGAATATGACACCAGGGCAAGAATATGTCTCCAGGGCAAGAATATGACTCCAGGGGCAAGAATATGACTCCAGGGCAAGAATATGACACCAGGGCAAGAATATGTCTCCAAGGCAAGAATATGACTCCAGGGGCAAGAATATCTTGCTTAGCGAACAATGACAGAATTTAATGATAGAGATACAGAATAAAACAAGGCGCAGAAAGATTGGCAAATTTCATATATATGGATTGGTATTGATGCAATCCTGCATAAGAAACTACTACAGAAATTACCGATTAGTTATAAACGACTGGTATTGGTAGGAGAGTACCTAACAAACAGGAGACAGAGAGTCACAGTGAGAGGCGAGTGGCACCGGGTAACAAGTGGAGTTCCTGAAGGACCCGTGTCAGGTCCTGTACTGTTTATGAGCTATGTTAATGACCTAACTATGGTGCTTAAATTTTGCTGATGTTCGCAGATGACTTCGAGAAGCTGCAGAGTTTGTCCGAGACAGAACTACTGGATCAATTATGAAAAATTAATTTTCAATTGCTTAAAATTTCCAATTTTCAAAATCAATTGATCAATTACAATTATGAAAATGGGTACAGGAAGCGTAAGACCTGCAGGGCGGTGAGCAATGATTGGCAACTACCTGCAAGGTGGTGAGCAATGATTGGCAACTACCTGCAGGGTGGTGAGCAATGATTGGCAACTACCTGCAGGGCGGTGAGCAATGATTGGCAACTACCTGCAGGGCGGTGAGCAATGATTGGCAACTACCTGCAGGGTGGTGAGCAATGATTGGCAACTACCTGCAGGGTGGTGAGCAATGATTGGCAACTACCTGCAAGGTGGTGAGCAATGATTGGCAACTACCTGCAGGGCGGTGAGCAATGATTGGCAACTACCTGCAGGGCGGTGAGCAATGATTGGCAACTACCTGCAGGGCGGTGAGCAATGATTGGCAACTACCTGCAGGGTGGTGAGCAATGATTGGCAACTACCTGCAGGGTGGTGAGCAATGATTGGCAACTACCTGCAGGTGGTGAGCAATGATTGGCAACTACCTGCAGGGCGGTGAGCAATGATTGGCAACTACTGCAGGGTGGTGAGCAATGATTGGCAACTACCTGCAGGGTGGTGAGCAATGATTGGCAACTACCTGCAGGGTGGTGAGCAATGATTGGCAACTACCTGCAGGTGGTGAGCAATGATTGGCAACTACCTGCAGGACGGTCAACAATGAGTGTAAACTACCTGCAGGACGGTCAACAATGAGTGTAAACTACCTGCAGGACGGTCAACAATGAGTGTAAACTACCTGCAGGCCGGTCAACAATGAGTGTAAACTACCTGCAGGACGGTCAACAGTGAGTGTAAACTACCTGCAGGACGGTCAACAATGAGTGTAAACTACCTGCAGGACGGTCAACAATGAGTGTAAACTACCTGCAGGACGGTCAACAATGAGTGTAAACTACCTGCAGGACGGTCAACAATGAGTGTAAACTACCTGCAGGACGGTCAACAATGAGTGTAAACTACCTGCAGGACGGTCAACAATGAGTGTAAACTACCTGCAGGACGGTCAACAATGAGTGTAAACTACCTGCAGGACGGTCAACAATGAGTGTAAACTACCTGCAGGACGGTCAACAATGAGTGTAAACTACCTGCAGGACGGTCAACAATGAGTGTAAACTACCTGCAGGACGGTCAACAATGAGTGTAAACTACCTGCAGGGCGGTCAACAATGAGTGTAAACTACCTGCAGGACGGTCAACAATGAGTGTAAACTACCTGCAGGGCGGTCAACAATGAGTGTAAACTACCTGCAGGACGGTCAACAATGAGTGTAAACTACCTGCAGGACGGTCAACAATGAGTGTAAACTACCTGCAGGACGGTCAACAATGAGTGTAAACTACCTGCAGGACGGTCAACAATGAGTGTAAACTACCTGCAGGACGGTCAACAGTGAGTGAAAACTACCTGCAGGACGGTCAACAATGAGTGTAAACTACCTGCAGGACGGTCAACAGTGAGTGTAAACTACCTGCAGGACGGTCAACAATGAGTGTAAACTACCTGCAGGACGGTCAACAGTGAGTGTAAACTACCTGCAGGACGGTCAACAATGAGTCTAAACTACCTGCAGGATGGTCAACAGTGAGTGTAAACTACCTGCAGGACGGTCAACAATGAGTGTAAACTACCTGCAGGACGGTCAACAGTGAGTGTAAACTACCTGCAGGACGGTCAACAATGAGTGTAAACTACCTGCAGGACGGTCAACAGTGAGTGTAAACTACCTGCAGGACGGTCAACAATGAGTGTAAACTACCTGCAGGACGGTCAACAGTGAGTGTAAACTACCTGCAGGACGGTCAACAATGAGTGTAAACTACCTGCAGGACGGTCAACAGTGAGTGTAAACTACCTGCAGGACGGTCAACAATGAGTGTAAACTACCTGCAGGACGGTCAACAGTGAGTGTAAACTACCAGCAGGGCGGTCAACAATGAGTGTAAACTACCTGCAGGACGGTCAACAATGAGTGTAAACTACCTGCAGGGCGGTCAACAATGAGTGTAAACTACCTGCAGGACGGTCAACAATGAGTGTAAACTACCAGGCTATAAAAGCAAGACAACCGGCCTAGAGGTGCCTGGCCAAGCCTACCTAGGGCGGCACACATAACCAGAATAACATCAGCAGCATACTCTACCATGACGACAATTGGAACTTTTCCATGGCTAAATAAGGAGGCATTCAGATCACTGCACATCACGTACGTAAGACCAGTCCTATAGTATGCAACCCCATCGTGCACTTCTACCTAAAAAAAGGCAAATATAAACGTAAAGACGTTTGCAACGAAGTTCGGTCTAGAATTACGAGAGATGGGACATGAAGAAAGGGTTTAAAGAGTTGAAACTAACAACGCTAGAAAAGGGACAGAGAATTAACGAAACAAGAGTCAGTCATGATTTAATAACTTGTTATGACAGAATACTTAGTCTTGAGCCATGGCCTTAGGTAACCCACAGCTGGAGAAGGGGGGAACCAAGAGCTGAAGCTCGACCATGCAGACATTAATAGTCCAAAAAGATAAACGCACGTTAATGCCATGATCACATCAAGATTAATGAACCTGCTATCCCCCCCCCCCTAACTATCCATACGCTGCCCAATTCGTCGAGTAAGCACGCATGCGCGCGCACACGCAGGCAACCCCCCCCCCCCTTTTACCCTCCTCACAGTGTCCAGCCAGTCCTCACAGTGTCCTCACAGTGTCCAGCCAGTCCTCACAGTGTCCAGCCAGTCCTCACAGTGTCCTCACAGTGCGCAGACGCCATATACCATTTTGTGAACGCTTCCTATTATTATTGTGTCTACGCAATAAGACGCAAATGACCCGTAGGGACAGCACACTAATCTCCCCCCCCCCCAGGCAGTGGTTGAGACGTCCAACCACTCTTTTGTTGTCCATGAAACAACGTAAGAGGAGGGAAAAAAGGGAGCACAGCAACACACAAAAAAAAGGATATTGGTAGTTGGGGATTTGCAAGTGCACTATTTGGATGTTGCCTTCTGCTCCAGGAGTGCAAGAAATAGAGTTCGGGCTTGTTTGCTGGGAGCAGCGGTGAGGGTACACAGTGGATACACTGTGTAATGTATTATCAAAACAATGGCATCAGGACCATTGTCTGGTTCTCAGTGGGTGAAAACTATATTTGCCCAGGAAGACACGAGGAGGAGTTCTTGAATATTTCCAAACAATATCACATGATGTGATGAGGGATGAGTGAAGGTTATGTCTGGTGTTGTGCCAAGAGTGAGAGCTGGCAGGTGGTGGTGGTGGTGGGGGTGACTGGTGTAAACAAACGACTTGCAGTGTATTGCAGGAGTTATGCAATGAACCATTCATGGAGAACAGGGATTCTTACACTGACATGAATGACATGTACGTGTGGAGCGGAAGTCATCTCTCCTGGATAGGAGAGGGGGGGGGGTATTAGTTATTATTGCCTCATTAGAGAAAAAAACAAGATTTCAAACAGCTGATTGTGGCATAGCTGAAAATAATAGTAAAAGAAAGATAACTTGAAAAAGGGATTACACATGTGGTATAAATATTAATAAGTATTCCCTTCCAGTAAGGGCAGTGATGTGTGATGCTGGAACACGTCATGTTCCAGTGATGTGTGAACATCACACATCATGCCAACATCTTCCCAGGATTCCAACCCAGGAACCGCAGCTCTCGAGACAATTGTGCTAGTTACAATATCATTTCATGTTGGCAACTTTTTACAGTAAGTGATATTTTGCTATGAGAAAACTTCGCAAATGTTTCTCTAAATATTGACTGAAGAAAACTATGCCAAGCTTAAATGAGGAAAGAATTGGGATACTTCTTAAGAATATTTTTTTTTCTTTAATCTAGTTCACAAGTAACAATAAACTTGACCAACTTGGCTGTTCTGAATCCAGTGCCACATGTGCTTGCCATTAAACATGACAGACTATATAATTGACTAAAGCAACACTCTAAATTAACACACACACCTTATAATCTCTCCTTTAAAAAGTGTCATTCATGGAACTATATTCTACAAAAGCAACTATATATATTTTTTATATGGGCTTTCAACGATTAATTGCATTAATTTGGCACATATATAATCCTAACTCTCTTAGTTACATGGAAATTAAAATTGCAGCTATCTTAATGATTAAAACGCTCCTTGTCTATATACCAACCCTAACTGGGCGTCATGGTAATTCAGAAACCATTTACGGGGCAAGCATGCTTACTGCACACCATTAATTATGTTCCGTAATATTAAGGGCCGGTCTGAACATTATCCTAGGACAAATGACCAACTTTGTCGCTGTCACCTCCAGGCAGCACACCTGTGGCCCTCACCTACAGTCAACCGTGTGGCCCTCATCTACAGTCAACTGTGTGGCCCTCATCTACAGTCAACTGTGTGGCCCTCATCTACAGTCAACTGTGTGGCCCTCATCTACAGTCAACTGTGTGGCCCTCATCTACAGTCAACTGTGTGGCCCTCATCTACAGTCAACTGTGTGGCCTCATCTACAGTCAACTGTGTGGCCCTCATCTACAGTCAACTGTGTGGCCCTCATGTACAGTCAACTGTGTGGCCCTCATCTACAGTCAACTGAGTGGCCCTCATCTACAGTCTTCTGTGTGGCCCTCATCTTGTGTAGCCCTCACCCGTAGACAAAATACTGACGGAAGTTCAAGTTGTCATAACACCTCCTCTCTCACATCCTTCAGCAATCAGAGAAGCGAGTGGACCTGAACACAACAAAGAAACTGAACTGGCCTGGCAATCAGATCCATTTCCTGGAGTCAACTTTCAGGTGCAATGAATACCAACCACTGGACTTGCAACATATAGAATCTCTAGGAACATTTGGCACACAAACATTTGGACCACAATATTCTTAAGCCTTTCCCTAATCCCTTAACCTTTCTTTAAAATGTTACTTTGATTAGACTTTAAGATGTAAGTCTGGTCCTAACCACACACTCAGACCTTGACAAAGCACTCAGGAGAGTGTGAAAGATTTTGTGTAAACTTAATACATAAATTTCATAAATACACAGGTGTGGATTTTTATCCTATGTTATTATGTCTGTGAGAAGACATTATTATTATTACTAATTATTGCTATTCATCTTCTTCTTCTTATTATTATTATTATTGTACATACCAGGGTTCCTGATATGTACTTGAACATACCAGAGCGCACATTAAGGCTGTTGTTACAATGTTTGATCAGAGCAGTCTCTATCACCTTTCGTTCAACAAAACCCTTACTTTTAACAATACATTTTGTCCCTGTGAAGTCGATAGAATGATCGCATAAACTGGAATGTTAAAACAATGCACTGGAGTGCTGGGCTGTAGTGGGAGTGCTGGGTACAGCCCAGCACTCCAGTGCATTGTATTTACATTCCAGTTTATGGGATCATTCTATCGATTTCACAGGGACGAATATATTATTAAAAGTAAGGTTTTGTTGAACGAAATGTGATAGAGTCTGCTCTGATCAAACATTGTAACAACAGCCTTAATGTGAGCTCTGGTATGTACAAGTTGGATCCCCATATAAGCCTCAATATAGCACGTCAATACAATATAGCATCCATTTAACCTGTATGGCACTTTTATATATCTTGTAGTTCTGCATATTAATAGCTGTACGGGCCATTGGGCCTTCTGCAGTTGCCTTCCTTCTTATGTTTACTTTCTTTAACCTTCTCTTGTTGGTCAGGTGATCTGCCCTGGCCGGTATATAATTGTCTGATCAACAATGTTTCATCTTCATTCTACTTTGCTCTGATGAAGGCGAATTAGCCGAAAACGCATTAAGCATTCTCGATTTTTCAAATGTGGTTTTTCCACATATATATTTTATTATTATCAATATAATATTATTATTATTATATTATTATTATTATTATTAAAACTATTATTTATTAATAATAATATATTATTTATTATCATTATTATTTATTATTATTATCATAATATTATTATAATTATTATTATTATTAATGCATTTTAGGTCACTATTTTGTTCCAAAGATTATTAGGAAGTCATTTAACATTCTCGTGTGAGTGTATAAATCATTTTTAATCTTCCAGACATTAAACAAAAAAAAGAATTCAATTGGTGCAACATGAAAGCATAATTCACATTGTTGGGCGAGTTAATTGTGTAGTTGACGTGGTAACAGCTTCCTAACTGGTTTACCATCCTTATATAATGGGCGTGTAATTGGTGCGGGGAATGTCAAGTGTGGCACAGTCACAATGGCTGAGTTTGGTGGGTAGTTAAGGCGGAGAACCCGGCCACACACTGTAATAACTGCCAGACTGTGTCAATTATGGCCCCCCTCTTGTGTTGTAGCTCTTGTGTTGTGGCTCTTGTAGCTCTTGTGTTGTAGTTCTTGTAGCTCTTGTGTTGCAGCTTGTTACAGTAGCGACACCATCGTCGGAGTGTTGAGTGGCAATGTCAGCGCCATCTATGGGTCTGCACTCCAACTCCGCTAGTATTGGACAATATGTAGACAAGGCCATCTGTTGGTTGTGGCCTGGTATTGGTGGAAGGCCCCCCCCCCTCCCCCAGTTTCCTGACTTAGTCAGAAAGAGAGGTCAATGTGGATGCCCTCTGGTGGCCGGCGTATCAAGCACCATCTAGGTTGTGGCTACAGAGCATAATATCAACTCCCCGGTGAACGAGTGTTACGTCTTTATGTCCACAGAGGTGACAGGTAGAGGCGGTTGTGCTGAGGAAGGCAGTTTACCTCGGGCAGTCCGCAAACCCTTAGCTTGGTCCTGCAAGAAGACTAAGTAGCCGCCGTCGATCTAAGCAGTGTGTTAGCTGCTGGTATACGCAGTGTTGGTGAAGATCGGCGTACCCGGGATTGGCTATTAAGGGTTACGGAAGACAGTGATGTGCCTATAGTGAAGTGCTGCTAGCAAGCTGCTAGAGGCTTCCGCCAGGGAGTTAGCTACCCCTGTATAAGTTAGTTTGGGACCCCTGTCAGCATGTCGCTGAAGCCCTCTGCCAGTGAGAAGATGGGGTGTAGGCACATCGTGATACTGTGTGTGTGTGGACTGGCCCATGTAGAAGGTGTGTTTACCAGTACGAGTGGACAAAGTACTGGGGCTGTGGAATCAGTGAAGTTGATGAACTGCTAAAGTATTTGTGTCCTACGTGAAAGAGACGCTATTGCACATAAGTGTATATATACTTTAATATTAATATATATTGGTGAAGGGAATTCAGTATCGCTTAGCCCCCCCCTCTCCTTTTGTTTATGCATTGCACTACTGCTTGATATAGCCAGTTTCTTGACGGCCTACTGCCTACTTGGGGTCGGGTACACTAAAAGAGGTTATAACATCAAGAACCCGGTTACTGGTCCTAAGTGGCCCTAACATAGCTCTTGTAACTCTTGTGTTGTAGCTCGTGTTATAGCTCTTGTAACTCTTGTGCTATAGTTCTTTTAACTCCTGTGTTGTAACTCTTGTGTTATAGCTCTTGTATCTCTTGTACTATAGCTCTTGTAACTCTTGTGTTGTAGCTCTTGTAACTCCTGTGTTGTGGCTCTTGTAGCTCTTGTGTTGTAGCTCTTTCATGCTTCTCTGCTTCTTCCACTTCTAACTCTCCATCACATGCTTAAAACTTTTAGTAATTATATTATATATATTTCTCTCAAATTTGGATGTTCTGCTCGGGCTGGGCAGCAGCTCCTTATAGACAGATCACGTAATAATAAATTGGATTTATTATCGGTTGGGTCCGGTGTCTGGGACTCGCATGAACGCTGGTTCGAGTCACTCCATTGTCTCAAAATGATTTTTAATTAATAGGATGATAGTGTAGCGAGTGTCGCGGGGCTCACGTTGAGCTCCATCACGCCGGCCACCACACACGGCTCAACCTGTTCTCT
>WNGS01162292.1:10188-22099 GCA_020271785.1 Procambarus virginalis
TAGCTGTGTGTTTATAGAGCTCTCCTTCCTCCAGTAGCTGTGTGTTTATAGAGCTCCCTTCCTCCAGGAGCTGTGTGTTTATAGAGCTCACATTCCTCAAGGAGCTGTGTGTTTATAGAGCTCCCCTTCCTGCAGGAGCTGTGTGTTTATAGAGCTCTCCTTCCTTCAGGAGCTCTGTGTTTTTGTTCACACTGACGGCTCTAAAGCTGGTGATGGGCTAGAGTCTTGGCTGCCTGCCCTTGTTATTGTTACTGTGGTACTCTGTCACAGTAACGGTGATTACTGTGGTACTGTGGTTAAGGTGCGGGGTCGAGCCTAACCCAGCTCTGAGAGCAGTGTGTAGTGGTGGACCTACTAACCCCAGCCCTGAGAGCAGCGGGTAGTGGTGGACCTACTAACCCCAGCCCTGAGAGCAGCGGGTAGTGGTGGACCTACTAACCCCAGCCCTGAGAGCAGCGTGTAGTGGTGGACCAACTAACCCCAGCTCTGAGAGCAGCGTGTAGTGGTGGACCAACTAACCCCAGCTCTGAGAGCAGCGGGTAGTGGTGGACCTACTAACCCCAGCCCTGAGAGCAGCGTGTAGTGGTGGACCTACTAACCCCAGCCCTGAGAGCAGCGGGTAGTGGTGGACCTACTAACCCCAGCCCTGAGAGCAGCGTGTAGTGGTGGACCAACTAACCCCAGCCCTGAGAGCAGCGTGTAGTGGTGGACCTACTAACCCCAGCCCTGAGAGCAGCGGGTAGTGGTGGACCAACTAACCCCAGCCCTGAGAGCAGCGTGTAGTGGTGGACCTACTAACCCCAGCCCTGAGAGCAGCGGGTAGTGGTGGACCTACTAACCCCAGCTCTGAGAGCAGCGTGTAGTGGTGGACCTACTAACCCAGCCCTGAGAGCAGCGTGTAGTGGTGGACCAACTAACCCCAGCCCTGAGAGCAGAGGGTAGTGGTGGACCAACTAACCCCAGCCCTGAGAGCAGCGTGTAGTGGTGGACCAACTAACCCCAGCCCTGAGAGCAGCGGGTAGTGGTGGACCTACTAACCCCAGCCCTGAGAGCAGCGGGTAGTGGTGGACCTACTAACCCCAGCCCTGAGAGCAGCGTGTAGTGGTGGACCAACTAACCCCAGCCCTGAGAGCAGCGGGTAGTGGTGGACCTACTAACCCCAGCCCTGAGAGCAGCGTGTAGTGGTGGACCTACTAACCCCAGCCTGAGAGCAGCGTGTAGTGGTGGACCAACTAACCCCAGCCCTGAGAGCAGCGGGTAGTGGTGGACCTACTAACCCCAGCCCTGAGAGCAGCGTGTAGTGGTGGACCAACTAACCCCAGCCCTGAGAGCAGAGGGTAGTGGTGGACCAACTAACCCCAGCCCTGAGAGCAGCGTGTAGTGTGGACCTACTAACCCCAGCCCTGAGAGCAGCGTGTAGTGGTGGACCTACTAACCCCAGCCCTGAGAGCAGTGTGTAGTGGTGGACCTACTAACCCCAGCCCTGAGAGCAGCGGGTAGTGGTGGACCTACTAACCCCAGCCCTGAGAGCAGTGTGTAGTGGTGGACCTACTAACCCCAGCCCTGAGAGCAGTGTGTAGTGGTGGACCTACTAACCCCAGCCCTGAGAGCAGCGGGTAGTGGTGGACCAACTAACCCCAGCCCTGAGAGCAGCGTGTAGTGGTGGACCTACTAACCCCAGCCCTGAGAGCAGTGTGTAGTGGTGGACCTACTAACCCCAGCCCTGAGAGCAGCGGGTAGTGGTGGACCAACTAACCCCAGCCCTGAGAGCAGCGTGTAGTGGTGGACCTACTAACCCCAGCCCTGAGAGCAGTGTGTAGTGGTGGACCTACTAACCCCAGCCCTGAGAGCAGTGTGTAGTGGTGGACCTACTAACCCCAGCCCTGAGAGCAGCGGGTAGTGGTGGACCAACTAACCCCAGCCCTGAGAGCAGCGTGTAGTGGTGGACCAACTAACCCCAGCCCTGAGAGCAGCGTGTAGTGGTGGACCAACTAACCCCAGCCCTGAGAGCAGCGGGTAGTGGTGGACCTACTAACCCCAGCCCTGAGAGCAGCGGGTAGTGGTGGACCAACTAACCCCAGCCCTGAGAGCAGCGGGTAGTGGTGGACCTACTAACCCCAGCTCTGAGAGCAGCGGGTAGTGGTGGACCAACTAACCCCAGCCCTGAGAGCAGCGGGGCCACATGAACCTGCACCACAACAATAACATCACCGTCGACGCAGCAGGACGCTCAAGTAACGTTCCGTGTAGAGGGAAGTGAAGCAAGCGGGAGGTCTGTGGTGGCGGTCACGCTTAATGTTAGTGGCTTGTGTATGGTGCAGGTTAGAGCCCCGGACTCTATATGACCATTGTGGCTTGTGTATGGTGCAGGTTAGAGCCCCAGGCTCTATATGACCATTGTGGCTTGTGTATGGTGCAGGTTAGAGCCCCGGGCTCTATATGTCCATTGTGGCTTGTGTATGGTGCAGGTTAGAGCCCCGGGCTCTATATGACCATTGTGGCTTGTGTATGGTGCAGGTTAGAGCCCCGGGCTCTATATGACCATTGTGGCTTGTGTATGGTGCAGGTTAGAGCCCCGGGCTCTATATGACCATTGTGGCTTGTGTATGGTGCAGGTTAGAGCCCCGGGCTCTATATGGCCATTGTGGCTTGTGTATGGTGCAGGTTAGAGCCCCGGGCTCTATATGACCATTGTGGCTTGTGTATGGTGCAGGTTAGAGCCCCGGGCTCTATATGTCCATTGTGGCTTGTGTATGGTGCAGGTTAGAGCCCCGGGCTCTATATGACCATTGTGGCTTGTGTATGGTGCAGGTTAGAGCCCCGGGCTCTATATGACCATTGTACTCACCTAATTGTACTCACCTAATTATGCTTGCGGGGGTTGAGCTTTGGCTCTTTGGTCCCGCCTCTCAACTGTCAATCAACTGGTGTACAGATTCCTGAGCCTACTGGGCTCTATCATATCTACATTAGAAAATGTGTATGGAGTCAGCCTCCACCACATCACTTCCTAGTGCATTCCATTTACTAACTACTCTGACACTGAAAAAGTTCTTTCTAATGTCTCTGTGGCTCATTTGGGTACTCAGCTTCCACCTGTGTCCCCTTGTTCGCGCCCCTCCAGTGTTGAATAGTTCATCCTTGTTTACCCCGTCAATTCCCCTGAGGATTTTGTAGGTTGTGATCATGTCCCCCCCTTACTCTTCTATCTTCCAGTGTCGTAAGTTGCATTTCCCGCAGCCTTTCCTCATAACTCATGCCTCTTAGTTCTGGGACTAGTCTAGTAGCATACCTTTGGACTTTTTCCAGCTTCGTCTTGTGCTTGACAAGGTACGGGCTCCATGCTGGGGCCGCGTACTCCAGGATTGGTCTTACATATGTGGTGTACAAGATTCTGAATGATTCCTTACACAGGTTCCTGAACGCCGTTCTGATGTTAGCCAGCCTCGCATATGCCGCAGACGTTATTCTCTTTATGTGGGCTTCAGGAGACAGGTTTGGTGTGATATCAACTCCTAGATCTTTCTCTCTGTCTGTTTCATTAAGTACTTCATCACCTATTCTGTATCCTGTGTCTGGCCTCCTTTTTCCACTGCCTAGTTTCATTACTTTGCATTTACTTGGGTTGAACTTCAACAGCCATTTGTTGGACCATTCACTCAGTCTATCTAGGTCATCTTGTAGCCTCCTACTATCATCCTCTGTTTCAATCCTCCTCATAATTTTTGCATCGTCGGCAAACATTGAGAGGAACGAATCTATACCTTCTGGGAGATCATTTACATATACCAGAAACAGTATAGGTCCAAGGACTGACCCCTGCGGGACTCCACTTGTAACGTCTCGCCAATCTGAGACTTCACCCCTCACACAGACTCGTTGTCTCCTGTTGCTTAGGTACTCCTCTACCCACCGGAGTACCTTCCCTTTCACTCCAGCCTGCATCTCCAACTTTCGCACTAGCCTCTTGTGTGGCACTGTATCAAAGGCTTTCTGACAATCCAAAAATATGCAGTCTGCCCACCCTTCTCTTTCTTGCCTTATTTTTGTTGCCTGCTCGTAGAATTCAAGTAACCCTGTGAGGCACGACCTGCCATCCTTGAACCCATGTTGATGCTGTGTTACAAAGTTCCTTCGCTCCAGATGCATTGTGGCTTGTGTATGGTGCAGGTTAGAGCCCCGGGCTCTATATGACCATTGTGGCTTGTGTATGGTGCAGGTTAGAGCCCCCAACCCGGGCTCTATATGACCATTGTGGCTTGTGTATGGTGCAGGTTAGAGCCACCAACCCGGGCTCTATATGACCATTGTGGCTTGTGTATGGTGCACGTTAGAGCCACCAACCCGGGCTCTATATGACCATTGTGGGTTGTGTATGGTGCAGGTTAGAGTCCCGGGCTCTATATGACCATTGTGGGTTGTGTATGGTGCAGGTTAGAGCCACAAACCCGGGCTCTATATGACCATTGTGGGTTGTGTATGGTGCAGGTTAGAGCTGTTACGTACCTCTATAAGCTACGTAATTAAATACATTAATTTGTACTTATACATTAATTTATACTTATATATATATGCCTTGTTTTATCTGATTATATGTACATCTAAATATTCTGTACTTATATGTAAGATATGTGTGCCTGATTTATATGTTGAATTAAGCCTAACTTTTCCACCCGTGGGAACGATTCGAGTTTCTTTGTTCACGGTTGATTTCGTGGGAAGGTGGTTTTATCTATGATCATCAGTTGGAATCACTGATGGGAATTCTGTAATTGTTTGAACATTGAGAGGCAACATTCCGTGAGAAACTTTTAGTCCTGATGTTGGGGGAGCGTTGCCTAATATTTTCTTTTGTTATTTTATTTTAATTACTGCATGTATTAATAATTACCTTATTTTGTTATGCATGTTATTCTGACCATTTACTAAGTTACTTTAAGATTACTCTTGTCACATTATTTTGCTCCATGTAAGTTAAATTAAATAATGTTAGTTTGACAATTTTCCGCGGGCAGAAGTAATGTTTTTCACTCCTGCAGTTTAAGTAGTCAGTAACTCGTCTGGGGCAGGAGAGCTAACATCTGTGGAAGCTAAGTCTGTTATATATATTATTTTGTCATATATATATATATATTTGTTTAAGGGAGAAAATACGTTTCATTGTTTTATATATATAATTTTGGTCCTCTGTGTGTATAATATTTATACTACTGATTATACTGTTTAAATATATACATTAATTTATATGTATATTTCTTTGTCCCAAGGGATAAATACTTTAATAAATATATGCTTGTGCCAATCATGTGGTTACACTGGTGACCCGCTCTATATTACAGCCAGTTTATTATGACCCTAGACAACAAGGTTCCTGCTGCTGTATAGGGTTACGAGCCGTGACGAACGATTTGGTAACAGAGCCACCAACCCGGGCTCTATATGACCATTGTGGCTTGTGTATGGTGCAGGTTAGAGCCCCGGGCTCTATATGACCATTGTGGCTTGTGTATGGTGCAGGTTAGAGCCCCGGGCTCTATATGACCATTGTGGCTTGTGTATGGTGCAGGTTAGAGCCCCGGGCTCTATATGACCATTGTGGCTTGTGTATGGTGCAGGTTAGAGCCCAGGGCTCTATATGACCATTGTGGCTTGTGTATAGTGCAGGTTAGAGCCCCGGGCTCTATATGACCATTGTGGCTTGTGTATGGTGCAGGTTAGAGCCCCAGGCTCTATGTGACCATTGTGGCTTGTGTATGGTGCAGGTTAGAGCCCCGGGCTCTATATGTCCATTGTGGGTTGTGTATGGTGCAGGTTAGAGCCTCGGGCTCTATATGACCATTGTGGCCTGTGTATAGTGCAGGTTAGAGTCCCGGGCTCTATATGACCATTGTGGCTTGTGTATGGTGCAGGTTAGAGCCCCGGGCTCTATATGGCCATTGTGGCTTGTGTATGGTGCAGGTTACAGCCCCGGGCTCTATATGACCATTGTGGTTGTGTATGGTGCAGGTTAGAGCCCCGGGCTCTATATGACCATTGTGGCTTGTGTATGGTGCAGGTTAGAGCCCCGGGCTCTATATGACCATTGTGGCTTGTGTATGGTGCAGGTTAGAGCCCCGGGCTCTATATGACCATTGTGGCTTGTGTATGGTGCAGGTTAGAGCCCCGGGCTCTATATGACCATTGTGGCTTGTGTATGGTGCAGGTTAGAGCCCCGGGCTCTATATGACCATTGTGGCTTGTGTATGGTGCAGGTTAGAGCCCCGGGCTCTATATGACCATTGTGGCTTGTGTATGGTGCAGGTTAGAGCCCCGGGCTCTATATGACCATTGTGGCTTGTGTATGGTGCAGGTTAGAGCCCCGGGCTCTATATGACCATTGTGGCTTGTGTATGGTGCAGGTTAGAGCCCCGGGCTCTATATGACCATTGTGGCTTGTGTATGGTGCAGGTTAGAGCCCCGGGCTCTATATGACCATTGTGGCTTGTGTATGGTGCAGGTTAGAGCCCCGGGCTCTATATGACCATTGTGGCTTGTGTATGGTGCAGGTTAGAGCCCCGGCTCTATATGACCATTGTGGCTTGTGTATGGTGCAGGTTAGAGCCCCGGGCTCTATATGACCATTGTGGCTTGTGTATGGTGCAGGTTAGAGCCCCGGCTCTATATGACCATTGTGGCTTGTGTATGGTGCAGGTTAGAGCCCCGGGCTCTATATGTCCATTGTGGCTTGTGTATGGTGCAGGTTAGAGCCCCAGGCTCTATATGACCATTGTGACTTGTGTATGGTGCAGGTTAGAGCCCCGGGCTCTATATGACCATTGTGGCTTGTGTATGGTGCAGGTTAGAGCCCCGGGCTCTATATGACCATTGTGGCTCGTGTCTGGTGCAGGTTAGAGCCCCGGGCTCTATATGTCCATTGTGTATGGTGCAGGTTAGAGCCCCGGGCTCTATATGACCATTGTGGCTTGTGTATGGTGCAGGTTAGAGCCCCGGGCTCTATATGATCATTGTGGCTTGTGTATGGTGCAGGTTAGAGCCCCGGGCTCTATCTGACCATTGTGTATGGTGCAGGTTAGAGTCCCGGGCTCTATATGACCATTGCGGCTTGTGTATGGTGCAGGTTAGAGCCCCCAACCCGGGCTCTATATGACCATTGTGGCTTGTGTATGGTGCAGGTTAGAGCCCCGGGCTCTATATGACCATTGTGGCTTGTGTATGGTGCAGGTTAGAGCCCCGGTCTCTATATGACCATTGTGGCTTGTGTATGGTGCAGGTTAGAGCCCCGGCTCTATATGACCATTGTAGCTTGTGTATGGTGCAGGTTAGAGCCCCGGGCTCTATCTGACCATTGTGGCTTGTGTATGGTGCAGGTTAGAGCCACCAACCCGGGCTCTATATGACCATTGTGGCTTGTGTATGGTGCAGGATAGAGCCCCGGGCTCTGTATGACCATTGTGGCTTGTGTATGGTGCAGGTTAGAGCCCCGGGCTCTATCTGACCATTGTGGCTTGTGTATGGTGCAGGTTAGAGCCCCCAACCCGGGCTCTATATGACCATTGTGGCTTGTGAATGGTGCAGGTTAGAGCCACCAACCCGGGCTCTATATGACAATTGTGGCTTGTGTATGGTGCAGGTCATGCCTCACTGCTGTCTTCATATTCTTCTCTTGGGGGTCACACGTGCGCTGGATAATTTAAGATTTATACAAAAAGTATCTTCCTTTCATCTGCTTCTAGAGTCCCAGTAATATAATTGTTCTGTCTGGGAAGGGGTCAGGATAAGGATGTGGGATGGAACGGAAAGGGGGAGGGAGAGAATGGTACCCAACCACTTTGGCGGTCGGAGATAGAACGCCGACCTGCATGAAGCGAGACCGTCGCTGTACCGTCCTGCCAGGCGGTAGAGTGACGGTGCAATAGAGAAGTATTGCAACCATACTTCCCCCGCCTCCGGGGAAGTATGGTTGCAAAGCTAAAACTTAAAAGGAACTGACGGAAGAGCACCACCAGGAGTGGAGCCAGCGGCTTAATTTGATTCGACCTATTTCTATATTTGCCAAGAAAAGAAGTTTTGTCTAAAAGAAATTCCTGTAAAACAGCCTAATAGGGGGGGGGAGGGGGGTACAGGTGTTGCTAATATTTACACTAATAGACTGTTTTACAGGAACTTCTTTTCGACGGCTCATAAAACGGAGGAAAGGGTCCTGAATGATATTTTTAATAGGAACGTTATCCACACAGACAAAAATTCCGATTGCATAGATAAATTAAATTTTCATAGATTTCGATATTTTTTTATTTAATTATTTTGTGTGACAGTAGATTGGAATCGAGCTGTGTTGTTTACCAAACCATTCTTTTTGTAAGTATAAGTATAAATGCCACACCTGTGACAGGTAAAAACATGTTTTTTTTTTGGAAAACAAGGCCATCTGTAGCACATAAGAGCAACACATGCTATACTAAATATGTTACTATTCCATTTCAATGTTTCCGATTTCATTGACAAATTGATTTTTCATAGATTTCGATTTATTTTCATTTTGATTTAATCATTGTGTGTGACATTGCGTTGGAATTGAGCTGTGTTGTTTACCATATCGTTCATTTTGTGAGTATAGTTTATTTTTATTTTTTTTTCACTGTTTTTCATTTGTTTTTTTTTAACTCTTCTTATTTTTCAGTGATGGGAACATCAGATCATTTGATGTTCCCAATTTTCTGATGGGTACATCAGACCATTTGGGACTGCATCAGACGAGCGAGTGTGAAATGGTGGGGGAGGACGAGGGGACGGGAGTGAGGGATGGGGAGGAGGACGAGAGGACAGGGGAGGGGGTAATGGTGGGGAGGACGAGGGGGACGGTGGAGTGGGGATGGTGGCAAGGACAAGAGGATGGGTGAGAGTGGGAATGGTAGGGAGGACGAGGGGACGGGGGAGTGAGGAATGGTTAGGAGGACGAAGTAACGGGGGAGTGGTTGGGAGGACGAGGGTACGTGGAAAGGGGGAGTGGGGGGTGGCGAGGACTGGGGGACAGGGGAAGATGGCTGTGGCTCATCAACGCATATCTTTGCTGAGCCACAGCAGCGCGTGGCCGGGTACAGCTAGTGATTTAATAAACATAAATATGATATAATAACTTCCTCCCTGGTAATGACTAAATCATTTTATTTTCCTTATCGACTGCTTCCATAGATTGGTTCAAGTGTTGGTAAAATACAAAGTTCTGCTGAATACACGTGCACAAAATGCTTATTTACAATACCAAATATTTCTTGTTCATTATCAGTTACCTGACCTAACTCACTTGTCTAAGGATCCGTCCTGTCCCGGGACTCTGGTGTTTCTGGATGGACACTTTGGGGCGTGTTTTTGCCTGGTTTTGCCTACACACTACATAATTTTGTTGTGGTTTTCTAATGTATTTTCTAACTGTTCTTTGTAGTATAATGTCATAATGAGTTTTCTCTCTCTTCCTCTTTCTCAGTTCATGAAATATTTACATAGAATCAAAATTCGTTATTCTTGTTATTGTTTCTCTGACGCAAAGTAGTAATTAGGTTGTAGCTGGATGAAGTTACGTTGTCAGAGGAATAACTTAAAAATTTGCTGTTAGCAGTCTATGGACAATCAAACCCCTATTTCAGATGATATAGCAGTCGTTGTCGCATTGAAAAGAGTGGCAAGGGTTCGACCCCGAACCCTTAATGACACTGACCATCTTGAGGTGTGTCCCAAGCGTCTTAACCTTCCTTCCTCGGACAGAGAAACAAACAAAAACAAAATGATATAGTCTTTTACAGATATAGACCGTGATCTATATCTCTATATCCCAGACAGGGCCTGTCTGTGCTAGCCCCTGGGGGGGGGGGGAACTGTGACCTCCCAGGGACTGTCTGTGCTAGCCCCTGGGGGAGGGGGGGGGAACTGTGACCTCCCAGGGACTGTCTGTGCTAGCCCTGGGGGAGGGGGAACTGTGACCTCCCAGGGACTGTCTGTGCTAGCCCCTGGGGGGGGGGGAACTGTGACCTCCCAGGGACTGTCTGTGCTAGCCCCTGGGGGGGGGAACTGTGACCTCCCAGGGACTGTCTGTGCTAGCCCCTGGGGGGGGGGGGAACTGTGACCTTCCAGGGACTGTCTGTGCTAGCCCCTGGGGGGGGGACTGTGACCTCCCAGTGACTGTCTGTGCTAGCCCCTGGGGGGGGGAACTGTGACCTCCCAGTGACTGTCTGTGCTAGCCCCTGGGGGGGGAGCTGTGACCTCCCAGTGACTGTCTGTGCTAGCCCCTGGGGGGGGGAGCTGTGACTGTCTGTGCTAGCCCCTGGGGGAGGGGGGGGAGCTGTGACCTCCCAGTGACTGTCTGTGCTAGCCCCTGGGGGGGGGGAGCTGTGACCTCCCAGTGACTGTGGGACAGAAAATATTCATAACAAACACAATATATATTCTCCAAACATTAACATTTCCTCCACCCACCGTCCCATCCCAGGTCCTTATCCTGAGCCTTCCCAGTGTTCCTCCACCCACCGTCCCGTCCCAGGTCCTTATCCTGAGCCTTCCCAGTGTTCCCCACCCACCGCCCGCGTCCCGGTCCTTATCCTGAGCCTTCCCAGTGTTCCTCCACCCACCGTCCCGTCCCAGGTCCTTATCCTGAGCCTTCCCAGTGTTCCTCCACCCACCGTCCCGTCCCAGGTCCTTATCCTGAGCCTTCCCAGTGTTCCTCCACCCACCGTCCCATCCCAGGTCCTTATCCTGAGCCTTCCCAGTGTTCCTCCACCCACCGCCCCGTCCCAGGTCCTTATCCTGAACCTTCCCAGTGTTCCTCCACCCACCGCCCCGTCCCAGGTCCTTATCCTGAGCCTTCCCAGTGTTCCTCCACCCACCGCCCCGTCCCAGGTCCTTATCCTGAACCTTCCCAGTGTTCCTCCACCCACCGCCCCGTCCCAGGTCCTTATCCTGAGCCTTCCCAGTGTTCCTCCACCCACCGCCCCGTCCCAGGTCCTTATCCTGAACCTTCCCAGTGTTCCTCCACCCACCGCCCCGTCCCAGGTCCTTATCCTGAACCTTCCCAGTGTTCCTCCACCCACCGCCCCGTCCCAGGTCCTTATCCTGAGCCTTCCCAGTGTTCCTCCACCCACCGTCCCGTCCCAGGTCCTTATCCTGAGCCTTCCCAGTGTTCCTCCACCCACCGTCCCATCCCAGGTCCTTATCCTGAGCCTTCCCAGTGTTCCTCCACCCACCGCCCCATCCCAGGTCCTTATCCTGAACCTTCCCAGTGTTCCTCCACCCACCGCCCCGTCCCAGGTCCTTATCCTGAACCTTCCCAGTGCTGTATAGTCGTAATGGCTGGCCGCTTTCCCCTCATACTTCCCTTCCCTCCTTGCATCTCGAGGATAAATATAACTATCAGAGTGTTCATGGCTATAATGAACACTTGTGAGAAGTGTTCATGGCTATAATGAACACCTGTGAGAAGTGTTCATGGCTATAATGAACACTTGTGAGAAGTGTTCATGGCTATAATGAACACTTGTGAGAAGTGTTCATGGCTATAATGAACACCTGTGAGAAGTGTTCATGGCTATAATGAACACTTGTGAGAAGTGTTCATGGCTATAATGAACACTTGTGAGAAGTGTTCATGGCTATAATGAACACTTGTGAGAAGTGTTCATGGCTATAATGAACACCTGTGAGAAGTGTTCATGGCTATAATGAACACTTGTGAGAAGTGTTCATGGCTATAATGAACACTTGTGAGAAGTGTTCATGGCTATAATGAACACTTGTGAGAAGTGTTCATGGCTATAAATAATGAAACACCTGTGAGAAGTGTTCATGGCTATAATGAACACTTGTGAGAAGTGTTCATGGCTATAGATGAACCTTGTGAGAAGTGTTCATGGCTATAATGAAC
>WNGS01162292.1:42358-68246 GCA_020271785.1 Procambarus virginalis
TCTAGTGAGGAAGGAACAGTGGGACACAACTAGTGAGGAAGGAACAGTGAGACAGTCTAGTGAGGAAGGAACAGTGGGACACAACTAGTGAGGAAGGAACAGTGGGACACAACTAGTGAGGAAGGAACAGTGAGACACAACTAGTGAGGAAGGAGCAGTGAGACAGGGCTAGTGAGGAAGGAACAGTGGGACACAACTAGTGAGGAAGGAACAGTGAGACAGGACTAGTGAGGAAGGAACAGTGAGACACAACTAGTGAGGACGGAACAGTGGGACACAACTAGTGAGGAAGGAACAGTGAGACAGGTCTAGTGAGGAAGGAACAGTGGGACACAACTAGTGAGGAAGGAACAGTGGGACACAACTAGTGAGGAAGGAACAGTGGGACACAACTAGTGAGGAAGGAACAGTGAGACAGGGCTAGTGAGGAAGGAACAGTGGGACACAACTAGTGAGGAAGGAACAGTGGGACACAACTAGTGAGGAAGGAACAGTGGGACACAACTAGTGAGGAAGGAACAGTGGGACAGGACTAGTAAGGAAGGAACAGTGGGACACAACTAGTGAGGAAGGAACAGTGGGACACAACTAGTGAGGAAGGAACAGTGGGACACAACTAGTGAGGAAGGAACAGTGGGACAGGACTAGTAAGGAAGGAACAGTGGGACAGGACTAGTAAGGAAGGAACAGTGGGACAGGACTAGTAAGGAAGGAACAGTGGGACAGGACTAGTAAGGAAGGAACAGTGGGACAGGACCAGTAAGGAAGGAACAGTGGGACAGGACTAGTAAGGAAGGAACAGTGGGACAGGACTAGTAAGGAACAGTGGGACAGGACTAGTAAGGAAGGAACAGTGGGACAGGACTAGTAAGGAAGGAACAGTGGGACACAACTAGTGAGGCAGGAACAGTGGGACACAACTAGTGAGGAAGGAACAGTGGGACACAACTAGTAAGGAAGGAACAGTGGGACAGGACTAGTAAGGAAGGAACAGTGGGACAGGACTAGTAAGGAAGGAACAGTGGGACAGGACTAGTAAGGAACAGTGGGACACAACTAGTGAGGCAGGAACAGTGGGACACAACTAGTGAGGCAGGAACAGTGGGACACAACTAGTGAGGAAGGAACAGTGGGACACAACTAGTGAGGAAGGAACAGTGGGACAGGACTAGTAAGGAAGGAACAGTGGGACAGGACTAGTAAGGAACAGTGGGACAGGACTAGTAAGGAAGGAACAGTGGGACAGGACTAGTGAGGAAGGAACAGTGGGACAGGACTAGTGAGGAAGAAACAGTGAGACAGGACTAGTGAGGAAGGAACAGTGGGACAGGACTAGTGAGGCAGTAACAGTGGGACAGGACTAGTGAGGCAGGAACAGTGAGACACAACTAGTGAGGAAGGAACAGTGAGACACAACTAGTGAGGCAGGAACAGTGAGACACAACTAGTGAGGCAGGAACAGTGAGACACAACTAGTGAGGCAGGAACAGTGAGACACAACTAGTGAGGCAGGAACAGTGAGACACAACTAGTGAGGAAGGAACAGTGAGACAGGGCTAGTGAGGAAGGAACAGTGGGACACAACTAGTGAGGAAGGAACAGTGGGACAGGACTAGTAAGGAAGGAACAGTGGGACAGGACTAGTAAGGAAGGAACAGTGGGACAGGACTAGTAAGGAAGGAACAGTGGGACAGGACTAGTAAGGAAGGAACAGTGGGACAGGACTAGTAAGGAAGGAACAGTGGGACACAACTAATGAGGAAGGAACAGTGGGAGACAACTAGTGAGGCAGGAACAGTGGGACACAACTAGTGAGGAAGGAACAGTGGGACAGGACTAGTGAGGCAGGAACAGTGGGACACAACTAGTGAGGCAGGAACAGTGGGACACAACTAGTGAGGAAGGAACAGTGGGACACAACTAGTGAGGCAGGAACAGTGGGACACAACTAGTGAGGAAGGAACAGTGGGACAGGACTAGTGAGGCAGGAACAGTGGGACACAACTAATGAGGCAGGAACAGTGGGACAGGACTAGTGAGGCAGTAACAGTGGGACAGGACTATTGAGGCAGTAACAGTGGTGGCCAAGAGGAAGACAGCCATATAAACATTGTCACTATGGTCAGCCAGACGTCACACTCTCCACCATTGGGTCTCGTCAACATCAAGTCAACCGCCCATATAAAGGCTCCTGACAGAGGAACTAGAAAAAGTCGTACTAGAAAATTGGTAGCGGCTCGCGATATTGACATTCTCCTGTCCCGTTGCTGTTTTGCTAGGTTAGAATACGGGAGCTTTAGTAGGACAGTTTCTTGACGTTGGGGAAACTTTAGGAGGACGGGCTGGTTCATCCTCTACCTAACATGACCGCAACTTTGGATTCAATTTATCTCATCCTTATTTATACTAATAATAAGCTCATTAATAATTAAGTCTCTAGGCTCTGCTTTCACTTATGTTGGATAACAGTTCTGAGCTGAAAATTTTATTCGACACATCACTGTCATTCCCAAGGAACCACATTGTTAGTTTGAACAGGAGAGCAAAGGTTATCTTCTGTGATGGTTTCTTGGCTTAGCGTCCCCGCGGCCCGGTCCTCGACCAAGCCTTTTTTTGTTTTGTTACACGTCCCTAGGAAGTATCCCATAGCAGCCGTCTAACTCCCAGGTAACTATTTACTGCTAGGTAACAGGTGCATCAGCATGAAAGAAGCTCTGCCCATTTGTTTCCGCCTCCACCGGGGATGGAACCCGGAACCTCAGTAATACGAATCCCGAGCGCTGTCCACTCAGCTGTCAGGCCCCTTTTACCCAAGGTAAGAAGGCATCTAAAATGCTTTGCAGTAGGATATTTTTGATCCACATCACTTATTAACGTTAAATTATTTCAATGTTTCACTAATCGCTGAAGAAAACAAAATAGTTTTATGTATAAATCTGCTTGACTTCCAGTCTCTTGAATTTCACTTGGTTTTTGTCCGGAAAATTGAAATGATTAATCATTTAGCTTCAATTCGCTGTGGGATCAATGATATAGAAAAAAATTGTGATCTGAGAGACCCGCTAGTTCTGCTCGTCTCATAATTTCCACTTTGTTTATATTTTTCACAATTATCTTTACCTCATCCTTAATCACTTTACCATGATCTCCGCGACTGTTACAGCAGTCTCATGTCTCTGGAGGACGTGTGAGGCGCTGAATGACTCCTCGGGTCATGAAGTAGTTGCTCAAGTGTGACTTTGGGGGCTGGTGCCAAGCCACGTGTTAATACCTGTTGTTGAAGATGGTGTTGCAGGAGCTGGAGGTGGGTGAGGGGCTCTGGCAGCAATACCACACCTTGCAGTGACTACCTGCAACCTCTCCTCGCTATCTTCATATCGAAAAGTATTTGGTGGTAAGTAATTGATCTCGCATTTCTTCTTTAGATATACGTAGATTAAAAATGATAAAATAGAGAAATTAATCTATATATATATATATATATATATATATATATATATATATATATATATATATATATATATATATATATATATATATGTCGTACCTAGTAGCCAGAACTCACTTTTTGGCCTACTATGCAAGGCCCGATTTGCCTATTAAGCCAAGTTTTCCTGAATTAATATATTTTCTTTAATTTTTTTCTTATGAAACGATAAAACTATCCATTTCATTATATATGAGGTCAATTTTTTTTATTGGAGTTAAAATTAACGTAGATATATGACCGAACCTAACCAACCCTACCTAACCTAACCTAACCTATCTTTATAGGTTAAGTTAGGTTTGGTAGCTGAAAAAGTTAGGTTAGGTTAGGTAGGTAGGTTAGGTAGTCGAAAAACAATTAATTCATGAAAACTTGGCTTATTAGGCAAATCGGGCCTTGCATAGTAGGCTGAGAAGTGCGTTCTGGCTACTAGGTACGACATATATATATATATATATATATATATATATATATATATATATATATATATATATATATATATATATATATATATATATATATACGGCCAGCCAGCACAGAAGCCTTCCAGCCACAGGCATGACAGGTAACGCCTTAACCCACTCCACCACGCTCAGACCCTTAAAAGAGATGGTAATTTTGGGGCATTTCAACACTCCAAAGATCACCACCTCCCAAGAGCACCAGAGCTAGTGAGGGGTCAAATTTACGTTTTTTCATCAAGTCCCTGTTGAATATGGGAATACACTGTGTCTATGCTTAATGCCCAACTCGCCTAAACACGCGAGAGTAGTTATTCAACTATACAACACTTTCCCACTTTGTAAATTTGAGTGGGTTAAGGCGTTACCTGTCATGCCTGTGGCTGGAAGGCTTCTGTGCTGGCTAGGGTTCGAGTCTCCTGGTGGGAAAGTGTTCTATAGTTGAATAACTACTCTCGCATGTTTAGGCGAGTTGGGCATTATATATATATATATATATATATATATATATATATATATATATATATATATATATATATATATATAACTGAAAACTCCACACCCTAGATGTGACATAGAACCCACACCTGGTGGTGTGGGTTCTATGTGTGGGGCTATGCAACTGGTGTACTGGAGACCTTAACCGCTCGACCATCACGACTGGACAAAAGATGATGGTAGCCGAGGCTATTTGCCCATTTGGCTTGCAGCTCAGAACAATACATGTGTGTCTACATAGTAGATAACGAAAGCAGTAGATTCCCCCCTTGAAACACATTTACTGTTCCAGTTCTCCTGCTAGTGCCAGAGCTGATTCACCAGATAGTTATACATGTGAGTGGATGTCGAGCGATTGGATCACTTGCTACTATTTTCTTCCAGACGTCGTCAGACACACAGGAAACGTCTGCCCCACTGTGAAGTGCTCGAAGACAAAGAACTCACTCGAAGTCGCTCGAAGTCACGTGTGTCCACTGTGTATCACCAATGGACTCAAGTGTGGAGTGAATGGTGATGATCCCTGACTGGGAGTGACGAGATTGTGTGTGTCACTGTTGTTAGGTGAGTGACGTGTTGTGTCACTGTAAGGAAGTGAGGCGCTGTGGTGGGTGGAATGGACAATCCCGTGTTGGACAGTGTTCTGAGGTAGGTGGAGTGGACATCCACGTGTTGGACAGTGTTCTGAGGTGGGTGGAGTGGACATCTACGTGTTGGACAGTGTTCTGAGGTGGGTGGAGTGGACATCTACGTGTTGGACAGTGTTCTGAGGTGGGTGGAGTGGACATCCCCGTGTTGGACAGTGTTCTGAGGTGGGTGGAGTGGACATCCTCGTGTTGGACAGTGTTCTGAGGTGGGTGGAGTGGACATCCTCGTGTTGGACAGTGTTCTGAGGTGGGTGGAGTGGACATCCTCGTGTTGGACAGTGTTCTGAGGTGGGTGGAGTGGACATCCTCGTGTTGGACAGTGTTCTGAGGTGGGTGGAGTGGACATCCTCGTGTTGGACAGTGTTCTGAGGTGGGTGGAGTGGACATCCCCGTGTTGGACAGTGTTCTGAGGTGGGTGGAGTGGACATCCTCGTGTTGGACAGTGTTCTGAGGTGGGTGGAGTGGACATCCACGTGTTGGACAGTGTTCTGAGGTGGGTGGAGTGGACATCCTCGTGTTGGTTAGTGTTCTGAGGTGGGTGGACATCCTCGTGTTGGACAGTGTTCTGAGGTGGGTGGAGTGGACATCCCCGTGTTGGTCAGTGTTCTGAGGTGAGTGGCGTCTGGTGGGCCAGACATTCCACGGTGACTGGACCCCCTATATGACCCAGAGCCGTCATCGCTGTGACGGAAACGACGCGTTAATAAAAAGAAAGTAAGCGCTGAATTTGACAAGTGCTGTAGTTACTGCTTCTTGATCACAGGAGCCAATGGGGCCACACGCCAGACCAGTCTGGTCCACTGAGCTCATGTTGTTCATTATCATTCAGCCACTGGGAACAAAACGCTCCAAGCAGCACCGGCTATGGTAAGCCCGTAGTGGACTTCTCTCATGCGCAAATAACTGGTCTAAATGCTTGGCACTACAGTATAGAAGGTCACACGTCAGTCACACGTGGTCACCCTTAACTAGGGCCTGACACACACGTCAAAGTTTTCTCACTCCTATAAAGAGCCTCAGTGATAAGCTCCTCCACAATCTCTGACAATCACTTGCCAGTGTAAGACACAGTATGTGAGTATTGGATCCTTTGTCCAATACGTAGCTCTTCTTATTCAAACCCCTTTTTAAAACTAGATGCAATAACCACGTTATGTTGGCCTTCTCTCTCTCAATATGGATGTAAGGTTGGTGTGGGTTATTTGTGTGGACTCGGGAGATCCACCACATATAAGTTTCTCAAAGAAAATGATAAGCAAGGTAAGGACCGTTTATTTAACACACAAGACATCCAAGCAGTAGTGAGATTCCGTTTGATAGCTGTGCATGTGGCAATGAGTTAGTTTTAGTTCATTTATTATGCACCCCATACCCATCCCGTGGGCGGTAGTGGAAAGGGTTACAGAGACACTTAATGGGCTCAGGGACTGAGCCCCACAATTCATTTAGCTAAGCAAGTTACAGTCTTGATGAGCTAGTTACAAAATTCAATATAAGTCATCACATCAACAATGGGTTCGAGATCGACCTCAAGTACAGGTTCTAAATTAAGCAACTGACATATGTGGAGAGCTAGTGTCACAATTTATATGTTTGTCCTGCACACCGCCCCCCATCCAGTGGGCAGCGGTGGATAGGTTACAATCACTCAGTTACTACCTACAGTTAGCAAACTGGGGATATTTGGCTAAAATTTTTGGTAGCACATCATTTTGAATGAAATATTTACACATCGCTGGAACATTGGTTATAGAATTGTCTCTAAATTCACGTATCTTTTCGCACTCCATCACATAGTGACGGAGGGTGTGCGAATAATTTTGTTGACACAGTTTACATTTGGTTAGGTCTACATCAGCAGATAATGAGAATTCCCAGAGATACTTGTAACCGAGTCTAAGCCGAGCAGTAGTAACATCTAGAAGTCTGCTGATTTTATTGGATGATCCATAGATGTGGGGCTCCTCTTGCATGATAGTATGATGATAAATGGAATTACTGGTGTCAATTTCACTTTGCCTCAGATCTACAAGATCTTGTTGAAGTTCTCGGTGTACTGCTGCTCTCAGATTACTCATTGACAATCCAAGGTTACACTCAACGGCTCCTTTAAAGGCAGATTCTTTGGCTAACTTATCAGCTCTATCATGCATTCGGAGGCCAACATGAGATGGAGACCACATGAAATGGACTCTGTTACCATCCTTAATAATTTTGTTGTATTTGTGTCTAGCTTCTGACACGAGCATGTTATAGTTATGTCTTAAAGAGTTGAGAGCATTTAAGGATGATAAGGAGTCACTTACAATTAATGTATCAAGTTTGGAGACTTGTACACATTTCAGTGCAAGGAGCAAGGCAAATAGTTCAGTCTGAAGGGTAGAGGCCCAGTTGTTTATACGGACTCCCCACTCAAAGTACAAGCCATCGCCCATTGTCAGAACAACTGCACTTCCAGCTGCACCCGTGGTGCGGTGTAGGGAATCTAGATACTGGCGTTATTCCTGATACACTAAAAACAGCAGAGATTGCACCACTTCATAAAGGAGGAAATAAGGCAGAGGCAAAAAATTACAGACCGATAGCGTTAACATCGCACATCATTAAAATTTTTGAGAGAGTGCTAAGAAGTAAGCTCACAAAATACATGGAAGCACAGCATCTCCATAACCCCCGACAACATGGTTTCAGAACAGGGCGCTCTTGCCTGTCGCAGTTGCTGGACCACTATGATATGGCATTAGATGCTATGAAAGACAAACAAAACGCTGATGTAATTTACACAGATTTCGCAAAAGCTTTTGATAAATGTGACCATGGTTTTATTGCACATAAAATGCGCTCAAAAGGAATTACCGGAAAAATAGGCAGATGGATCTACAATTTCCTGACCAACAGAACCCAATGTGTAATAGTCAACAAAATAAAATCCAGTCCATCAACCGTTAAGAGCTCAGTCCCTCAGGGTACTGTGCTTGCTCCAGTACTTTTTGTCATCCTCATATCAGACATAGACAAGAACACAACCAATAGCACTGTATCATCCTTTGCAGATGACACCAGGATCTTCATGAGAGTAAGCAACATAGAGGACACGGCAAACCTCCAGTCAGATGTAGATCAGGTCTTTCCATGGGCTACAGAAAATAATATGGTGTTTAACGAAGATAAGTTCCAGCTCATGCGCTAAGGAAAAAATGAAAATATAAATACGGAAACCACGTACAAAACTCAGACAAATCATAACATAGCACGAAAAGGCAATGTAAAGGATTTGGGTGTACTCATGTCGGAAGACCTTACCTTTAAAGAACACAATAAAGTGGCCGTCACAACTGCACGAAAAATGACAGGTTGGATAACAAGAACTTTTTACACTAGAGATGCTAAACCGATGATGATACTTTTCAAAACGCTTGTTCTCTCTAGAGTGGAGTACTGCTGCACAATGACAGCCCCTTTCAAAGCTGGAGAAATTGCTGACCTGGAGAGCGTGCAGAGATCCTTTACTGCTAGAATCCACTCGGTAAAACATCTAAACTATTGGGACCGACTAAAGAGCCTAAATCTGTACTCCCTTGAGCGCAGGCGGGAGAGATACATAATAATTTACACGTGGAAAATATTAGAGGGGCTGGTCCCAAACCTGCACACAGAAATAACATCACATGAGACCAGAAGACATGGCAGGATGTGCAGAATACCCCCGTTGAAAAACAGAGGTGCAGCTGGTACTCTGAGAGAGAACTCTATCAACATCAGGGGCCCGAGACTGTTCAACACGCTCCCGCTACACATAAGGGGCATAACTGGCAAACCCCTCACAGTGTTCAAGAGAGAACTGGATAAGCACCTCCAAAGGATACCTGATCAACCAGGCTGTGACTGTGCGACCAGCCGCGTCCAACAGCCTGGTTGATCAGTCCAGCAACCAGGAGGCCTGGTCGATGACCGGGCTGTGGGGATGCTAAGCCCCGGAAGCACCTCAAGGTAACCTCAAGGTAGGTAAGGTAACCATCAGTGTATATGATTTGAGAGAGAGAATGCTCTGTGGACAGAGCATCAATATGGCTTAAGGCGTTGAGCTTTGCCTCAAGACGAAGCTTGGGCTGATCTCTAATTTGCTTCTTGGGAGGAAAGGGAGGGATTAAACCTGGAAAGAGTGTAACCTCCCACGGTGCAGGAAAGTGCCGTTGTTGTTTCTCTTGGTACAAATCATGAACCTGATACATTCTGAGTTGAGTTCCAGTTTTTGTTATCCATTTGGAACAATGCTGATCTTCAATAAAGTATTTCTAGAGGGCTTTTGTGCAAGGATTAGGATAAGTTAGCCTAAGCATTTTTATACCAATTTGACAGTTAATTTCAGTAACACGATTAACAACGCTCAGAATATTAAGTTCCTTTCTCATATTAAGTATCTTTGTGGTACGAGGACACCCAAGGATTATCCTCAAGGCTTCGTTCTGCAATTTTTCAAGCCCTCCAAGCTTTCTTTCAGGCATCAAAACAAGCAGAGGTGCAGCATAATCCACTAAAGATCTGATGTATGCAAGGTACATCATTTTGACAATTCTGACATTGGCACCATATCCTGAGTGAAAACCTGCAACAGCCTTGAGAGCTCGGAGCCTCTCTTTATACTGACGACAAAGTCTGAATACAACAGGACCATACAGTGGCACCTCAAGGCCAAGGTATTTGAATCTGTTTACATAGTCAAGCTGGGAGCCATCAGACAGTTGCATCTTGCGAACAGCTGCTCCCTGCCTGGGTGGGCACCGATTTAGTATCTTTGTTTTCTCTGCTGAGATAATTAAACCTAGGTCCTGACATGAGTCTAATACAGAGTTAAGAGTGTTCTGCGTGTTAGCATACCCAGTGGTGTGTATCATTATATCATCAGCATAGCTAATGATGTGGACGTTGGGTTTGCTCGGTATAGAGTTTAACAGCGTGTTTATTAAGATATTAAATACGGTAGGACTGAGGACACCACCCTGCGGGGTACCTAGTTCAAAGTCTCTTGTTACACTCCTATGCCCCTGGAAAAATACAGATGACTTCCTGTTGGATAAGTAACCCCTGATCCAACAAAGAAGCCGACCACCAATATTCATTCTTGCAAGGTCACTCAAGATAACATGTTTATTTGCAATATCAAAGGCAGATTTAAGATCTAGGAAGGTGGTATATGACTTTTCAGTGTGCAGGGTAAGAAAGGTGGTGATGCAATGATGCACACTCCTTCCACGCATGAAGCCATATATCTGGGGGGATAGCATGGTTCTTATTCTATGGAGGAGACGGTTTAGGACCATTCTTTCGAATGTTTTGCAAATGCAGCTAGTAAGGGAAATTGGGCGGAAAGCATTCTCTTGATTTGGCTTGGGAATTGGAATGATTATACTGTTGGTCCAAGAGATAGGAAGTTCCCCAGTAACATAGCTCATATTATACAGCTCAAGGAGGGGATTCCCTGGTACTAAAGGGAGCAGACGCAATATGTCATAAGTGATACCATCTTCACCGGGGGATGTGGCTTTACCTTTGTTTAGGGCCGCGAGTATTTCAAACTCAGTAAATGGCACGTTGCATTCATCTTCCTTGTGGAGCATGAAGTCAACGAGCCTTTCTCGATCACCGTAACCAGCATTTAATCTGAACTGTATGTCTAGGGGAGTGTCAATGAAAAATTAAAAAGTGCAAAGATGTTTCGGAGTGCTATTTTAGTCAAGAAATGATACAAAATTGTGTTTATTGACTAGTGAGAGGCAGAACAAGAGACCAGGAGGTATATGTTGTGATCACACAGTTAACAAAAAATATTAGAATTTGTTGGTAGTGATCACGTCTCCCCAAAATCTTCTGTGCATATTTCACAAAGTCTTTCTTCCTAACTCACCCCTCTTAGTTCGTGGACTAGTGGTCCACCTTTGTTTAAAATTAAATCTACAAAGCTTCACATTTTCAAAAATGTTATTTGGTCATCCGACAAAAAGATGATTTCCACGTTACGTTACGTAACGATATAATGTGTTACAAGAACTAAACAGCCATGTGGTAATATTTTATTTGTGTTTGGATGTAATGGCTAAACATGGTTCACATTTTCAATAATGTTATTTGGTCATCAGACAGAAAATTGATTTCCACATTACGTTACTAAGTGTAGGGGGTAAGCAGGAGCAGGTATAGTGTGGGATAATGTGGTTATGCGATAGACAGACATGAGAGGTACACCGCTTGAATGCTCGCTCCCTCAGTCATGTGGTATGTTTTGGACAGCAGCAGAAAGATGATTTCCACATTATGTTACGTTACATTGTGTTACAGGGGCTAAAACTGGCAGACAGTAATATTTACATGGTAAGAGATGTAAAGAGATGGACTAAGTCATATTTTTCATTTCAAAATGTTATTTTGGACTGCAGAAAGATGATTTCCACGTTACGTTACAATGTGATACAGGGGCTAAAACTGGCAGACAGTAATATTTATATGGTAAGAGAGATGAACTGGAGATATTGTGTTTGGCTAAACGTGGTTAACATTTCAATAATGATATTCGGACATCGGACAGAAAGTTGATTTCCACGTTACGTTACTAAGTGCCTCGCTCACTCCTTCAGTATAAGAGCGTTGAACATTCTGTGACATTGTCTTACTATGATATTAAAAAAGTGTACTGTTGCGCGCAGTGCCATACAGTCCTAATGGCATAAGGCCAACCTGCCGTCATTTTTTCAAATGCTATTTGATCATCAGACAGACAGAAAGAAGTTTTCCACGTTACATTACGTTATGTAATGTTGATATAACGCCATACAAAGTTTTCCAAGTAACATTACGTTATGTAATGTTGACATAACGCCATACAAGAACTAAAGAAGAATGCGCTAATATTTTATTTGTGTTTGGAATGTAATGGGTAATATTGTTATTTGGACATCAGACAGAAAGTTGCTCGTTAATCTTAAAAATAATATTTGGGCAAAGAACGATGTTACCTTGTTGGTCACGTTACGTTACAAGGTTATAAAGGGTAAGAGTGATGGGGGCGGAAAATTGGCTTTAGTCTTCCATCCTCTGGTGAACTGTCAGTCTAAGTAAACAGATGCAAGAAGTGAAAGGAAAAAAGATACGTGAACAGCAGCATCAGGAGAAAGGAATTGATGTTACTTTTCCCCTAAGTATTAAATGATCTGAATAGAGAGAGAGAAAAGCATGTAGGTTAGTAACCAGTGACTGCTATGTGTATCCCATGCAGCTGTGTTTACCAAAAAATTATGATTTGTTATAATAATAATAAGATTGAAGACCACCTTACAACTCTCGTTACCCTTAAAAATGCTATTTGGGCAAAGAATGATGTTACCATGTTGGTCACGTTACGTGACAAGGTAACATATGTTACCTCTTATTATATATTAATCAATCTTAGGCTATCCAGAGAGTCTATCGAAACTGATGCTTCTACAGGAGAGGACATTCACAGAAATCTGTGCCCTGTACTTGCAACCGTTTCGACAGGCTCAAATGCAGGTCTATCAGGATTAAGAAGATGTTCTATCCGACTAGGCCACGCTGGACATATGATCAGAAATAATACTAAAGGCTTCGCACAGAACAATCGGTCTGGGGAAGGTGGGGCGATGGTTGATGGTAAGGGCGACGAAGGGCTGGGGGTGAGGGTATGATCATCCCAATACCTCGTCCATCTCACTACGCCTCAAACCACCACCCCAGATGTGTGTAATTGCGAAGCTCCTGGGATTGATGTTAAATAATAATAAAAGAATAAAAATTATATATAACTATTTATTTATTTATTATTCTGTATAGCGAGAAATGCGTGTAAGCTGATAACTTGCAGGTGTCAAGTGTGAGGGGGAGGGAGTGGTCGGCTAATGTGGACGGTATCACCTCATTTAGTCTCAGTTATGTGACAACCTTTACAGAGGAGAGCCGCCTCCGAAGGCTCGCTCCTCGCCAAAAATGTTTCCCTCTTTCAGTAAACGCTAACCAACTGGCTTTGACTAAGTTTACTAAGTGATGTGTCTATGTGGCGGTATGTGGTCCTGGTCCGTACCACTCTAGAAGGTAAGGGAGGGGAGGGAGAGGGGTGTTTACAAAAACAGTTCGGCTAAATTCTCACCCGCATTTGTACACACCGCTCCTAGTACAGTTCATGGCTCCTATGTGGAGTGGTGGTATGTGCTGAGAACCTCATGTCTATGTGGCCATGTGATACTGCTGAGTATGTACAGCTCTGGAAGAGAGAGAGAGAGAGAGAGAGAGAGAGAGAGAATGAATGCCACGATTGAGGTATCACAGAGGGTTGTGGAGGGGAGATCCATTGTCACACACACCGCTAACACGACCCGGTCTGACAGCTAACTAATCGACGTCAATGAACATCACCAACACAACTGGATTAGGTGAGAGAAATAGTTAAACGGTTCTTTTCTTTTCATAAAACAGACACTCTTTAAGAAAAATAATGTCTCCACTATCAAACACAAAGCCGCCGTCACCTGTTCCCCTCCTTCTCCCCTCCCATACCCATCTTAAGACGTTGATCTCCTACCCTCTCAGGTAGGGGTGCCCCTCTCTCCTCAACATATCCTTGCCAAGTTGGGACCCCCTCCCTCCTCTACATAACCTACATACTCACATCCATCTACCTACACACAGGATTAACTCTACGGCGCATACTCATACATATTCATCTACTACTACTGTTCTTCTCCTCTTCTCCAACATTCCTCTGCCTTTACTCTCCCTACATGACCACATACAACCGCATAGCCTCCCGCCCCCACTCCAACACTACCCGCGGTCAAAGGCCTGTGCCGCCAGATGCCACGCACCGCCACGCGTCAAAACACCCGTGAACCCCCCAGATCATCGTGCGTCTACGTACCTTTGCCACACCTGAGCAGGGGAGCCTAATGAGCTCACCTGCTCAGGTGCTGCGCACGGTCGTAGGCGTACTTTACACTACTACTGTAGAGGACTCAAACCGCGGACCCCAAGCGTGTGAGGCCGAAGCTCTATCAACCTTAGAAAGTTTATTTCCATGGACGTGTGGATGATAATTTATTTAACTCTTGAAATTCTGAGACTCTTTTAGTTCGATGTGTAAGCTTAGAGGACACTGTTAGGTGAACACTGTTAGGTGAGCACTGTTAGGTGAGCACTGTTAGATGAGCACTGTTAGGATCATGTGGTGAGCACTATTAGGATCATGTGGTGAGCACTGTTAGGATCATGTGGTGAGCACTGTTAGGATCATGTGGTGAGCACTGTTAGGATCATGTGGTGAGCACTGTTAGGATCATGTGGTGAGCACTGTTAGGATCATGTGGTGAGCACTGTTAGGATCATGTGGTGAGCACTGTTAGGATCATGTGGTGAGCACTGTTAGGAGCATGTGGTGAGTACTGTTAGGATCATGTGGTGAGCACTGTTAGGATCATGTGGTGAGTACTGTTAGGATCATGTGGTGAGTACTGTTAGGATCATGTGGTGAGTACTGTTAGGGGCATGTGGTGAGTACTGTTAGGATCATGTGGTGAGTACTGTTAGGATCATGTGGTGAGTACTGTTAGGATCATGTGGTGAGTACTGTTAGGATCATGTGGTGAGTACTGTTAGGATCATGTGGTGAGTACTGTTAGGATCATGTGGTGAGTACTGTTAGGATCATGTGGTGAGTACTGTTAGGATCATGTGGTGAGTACTGTTAGGATCATGTGGTGAGTACTGTTAGGGCATGTGGTGAGTACTGTTAGGATCATGTGGTGAGTACTGTTAGGATCATGTGGTGAGTACTGTTAGGATCATGTGGTGAGTACTGTTAGGATCATGTGGTGAGTACTGTTAGGATCATGTGGTGAGTACTGTTAGGATCATGTGGTGAGTACTGTTAGGATCATGTGGTGAGTACTGTTAGGGCATGTGGTGAGTACTGTTAGGATCATGTGGTGAGTACTGTTAGGATCATGTGGTGAGTACTGTTAGGATCATGTGGTGAGTACTGTTAGGATCATGTGGTGAGTACTGTTAGGAGCATGTGGTGAGTACTGTTAGGGCATGTGGTGAGTACTGTTAGGAGCATGTGGTGAGTACTGTTAGGGGCATGTGGTGAGTACTGTTAGGATCATGTGGTGAGTACTGTTAGGATCATGTGGTGAGCACTGTTAGGATCATGTGGTGAGTACTGTTAGGATCATGTGGTGAGTACTGTTAGGATCATGTGGTGAGCACTGTTAGGGCATGTGGTGAGCACTGTTAGGATCATGTGGTGAGCACTGTTAGGAGCATGTGGTGAGCACTGTTAGGATCATGTGGTGAGCACTGTTAGGGGCATGTGGTGAGCACTGTTAGGATCATGTGGTGAGCACTGTTAGGAGCATGTGGTGAGCACTGTTAGGATCATGTGGTGAGTACTGTTAGGAGCATGTGGTGAGTACTGTTAGGATCATGTGGTGAGTACTGTTAGGATCATGTGGTGAGTACTGTTAGGGGCATGTGGTGAGTACTGTTAGGAGCATGTGGTGAGTACTGTTAGGATCATGTGGTGAGTACTGTTACGGGCATGTGGTGAGTACTGTTAGGGGCATGTGGTGAGTACTGTTAGGATCATGTGGTGAGTACTGTTAGGATCATGTGGTGAGTACTGTTAGGATCATGTGGTGAGTACTGTTAGGGGCATGTGGTGAGTACTGTTAGGGCATGTGGTGAGTACTGTTAGGGGCATGTGGTGAGTACTGTTAGGATCATGTGGTGAGTACTGTTAGGGGCATGTGGTGAGTACTGTTAGGGGCATGTGGTGAGTACTGTTAGGATCATGTGGTGAGTACTGTTAGGATCATGTGGTGAGTACTGTTAGGGCATGTGGTGAGTACTGTTAGGATCATGTGGTGAGTACTGTTAGGATCATGTGGTGAGTACTGTTAGGATCATGTGGTGAGTACTGTTAGGAGCATGTGGTGAGTACTGTTAGGATCATGTGGTGAGTACTGTTAGGGGCATGTGGTGAGTACTGTTAGGATCATGTGGTGAGTACTGTTAGGAGCATGTGGTGAGCACTGTTAGGGGCATGTGGTGAGCACTGTTAGGAGCATGTGGTGAGTACTGTTAGGGGCATGTGGTGAGTTGTTAGGAGCATGTGGTGAGTACTGTTAGGATCATGTGGTGAGTACTGTTAGGATCATGTGGTGAGTACTGTTAGGGCATGTGGTGAGTACTGTTAGGGGCATGTGGTGAGTACTGTTAGGGGCATGTGGTGAGTACTGTTAGGATCATGTGGTGAGTACTGTTAGGGGCATGTGGTGAGTACTGTTAGGGCATGTGGTGAGTACTGTTAGGGCATGTGGTGAGTACTGTTAGGATCATGTGGTGAGTACTGTTAGGAGCATGTGGTGAGTACTGTTAGGATCATGTGGTGAGTACTGTTAGGATCATGTGGTGAGTACTGTTAGGATGTGGTGAGTACTGTTAGGATCATGTGGTGAGTACTGTTAGGATCATGTGGTGAGTACTGTTAGGATGTGGTGAGTACTGTTAGGATCATGTGGTGAGTACTGTTAGGATCATGTGGTGAGTACTGTTAGGATCATGTGGTGAGTACTGTTAGGATCATGTGGTGAGTACTGTTAGGATCATGTGGTGAGTACTGTTAGGAGCATGTGGTGAGTACTGTTAGGGGCATGTGGTGAGTACTGTTAGGAGCATGTGGTGAGTACTGTTAGGGGCATGTGGTGAGTACTGTTAGGATCATGTGGTGAGTACTGTTAGGGCATGTGGTGAGTACTGTTAGGATCATGTGGTGAGTACTGTTAGGATCATGTGGTGAGTACTGTTAGGATCATGTGGTGAGTACTGTTAGGAGCATGTGGTGAGTACTGTTAGGATCATGTGGTGAGTACTGTTAGGAGCATGTGGTGAGTACTGTTAGGATCATGTGGTGAGTACTGTTAGGATCATGTGGTGAGTACTGTTAGGGCATGTGGTGAGTACTGTTAGGATCATGTGGTGAGTACTGTTAGGATCATGTGGTGAGTACTGTTAGGGCATGTGGTGAGTACTGTTAGGGGCATGTGGTGAGTACTGTTAGGATCATGTGGTGAGTACTGTTAGGATCATGTGGTGAGTACTGTTAGGATCATGTGGTGAGTACTGTTAGGATCATGTGGTGAGTGCTGTTAGGGCATGTGGTGAGTACTGTTAGGGGCATGTGGTGAGTACTGTTAGGATCATGTGGTGAGTACTGTTAGGGGCATGTGGTGAGTACTGTTAGGGGCATGTGGTGAGTACTGTTAGGATCATGTGGTGAGTACTGTTAGGATCATGTGGTGAGTACTGTTAGGGGCATGTGGTGAGTACTGTTAGGATCATGTGGTGAGTACTGTTAGGATCATGTGGTGAGTACTGTTAGGATCATGTGGTGAGTACTGTTAGGAGCATGTGGTGAGTACTGTTAGGATCATGTGGTGAGTACTGTTAGGGGCATGTGGTGAGTACTGTTAGGATCATGTGGTGAGTACTGTTAGGAGCATGTGGTGAGCACTGTTAGGGGCATGTGGTGAGCACTGTTAGGAGCATGTGGTGAGTACTGTTAGGGGCATGTGGTGAGTTGTTAGGAGCATGTGGTGAGTACTGTTACGGGCATGTGGTGAGTAATGTTAGGATCATGTGGTGAGTACTGTTAGGATCATGTGGTGAGTACTGTTAGGAGCATGTGGTGAGTACTGTTAGGGTCATGTGGTGAGCACTGTTAGGGGGATGTGGTGAGTACTGTTAGGGGCATGTGGTGGGTACTGTTAGGATCATGTGGTGAGTACTGTTAGGATCATGTGGTGAGCACTGTTAGGATCATGTGGTGAGTACTGTTTGGATCATGTGGTGAGTACTGTTAGGGGCATGTGGTGAGTACTGTTACGGGCATGTGGTGAGTAATGTTAGGATCATGTGGTGAGTACTGTTAGGGGCATGTGGTGAGTACTGTTACGGGCATGTGGTGAGTAATGTTAGGATCATGTGGTGAGTACTGTTAGGAGCATGTGGTGAGTACTGTTAGAGGCATGTGGTGAGTACTGTTAGGATCATGTGGTGAGTACTGTTAGGGGCATGTGGTGAGTACTGTTAGGGTCATGTGGTGAGTACTGTGAGGAGCATGTGGTGAGTACTGTTAGGATCATGTGGTGAGCACTGTTAGGAGCATGTGGTGAGTACTGTTAGGAGCATGTGGTGAGTACTGTTAGGATCATGTGGTGAGCATTGTTAGGAGCATGTGGTGAGTACTGTTAGGGGCATGTGGTGAGTACTGTTTGGGGCATATGGTGAGTACTGTTAGGATCATGTGGTGAGTACTGTTAGGATCATGTGGTGAGTACTGTTAGGATCATGTGGTGAGTACTGTTAGGGGCATGTGGTGGGTACTGTTAGGGGCATGTGGTGAGTACTGTTAGGATCGTGTGGTGAGTACTGTTAGGAGCATGTGGTGAGTACTGTTAGGAGCATGTGGTGAGTACTGTTAGGAGCATGTGGTGAGTACTGTTAGGATCATGTGGTGAGCATTGTTAGGAGCATGTGGTGAGTACTGTTAGGGGCATGTGGTGAGTACTGTTAGGGGCATGTGGTGAGTACTGTTAGGATCATGTGGTGAGTACTGTTAGGATCATGTGGTGAGTACTGTTAGGATCATGTGGTGAGTACTGTTAGGATCATGTGGTGAGTACTGTTAGGGGCATGTGGTGAGTACTGTTAGGATCATGTGGTGAGTACTGTTAGGGGCATGTGGTGAGTACTGTTAGGATCATGTGGTGAGTACTGTTAGGATCGTGTGGTGAGTACTGTTAGGAGCATGTGGTTAGTACTGTTAGGAGCATGTGGTTAGTACTGTTAGGGGCATGTGGTGAGTACTGTTAGGATCATGTGGTGAGTACTGTTAGGATCATGTGGTGAGTACTGTTAGGATCATGTGGTGAGTACTGTTTGGGGCATGTGGTGAGTACTGTTAGGGGCATGTGGTGAGTACTGTTAGGATCATGTGGTGAGTACTGTTAGGATCATGTGGTGAGTACTGTTAGGAGCATGTGGTGAGCACTATTAGGATCATGTGGTGAGCACTGTTAGGAGCATGTGGTGAGCACTGTTAGGAGCATGTGGCGAGCACTGTTAGGAGCATGTGGTGAGCACTGTTGAGAGCATGTGGTGCTCCCAAAAGTGAGTCACAACATGCCCCTGGGGACCAGGGGGCCGGCTGGGTGTCCCTGGGGTAGAGGCGGTTGGGACCTGCGGCTGGGTGTCCCTGGGGTAGAGGCGGTAGAGACCTGCGGCCGGCTGGGTGTCCCTGGGGTAGAGGCGGTTGGGACCTGCGGCCGCTGGGTGTCCCTGGGGTAGAGGCGGTAGGGACCTGCGGCCGGCTGGGTGTCCCTGGGGTAGAGGTGGTAGGACCAACGCTGGCTGGGTGTCCCTGGGGTATAGGCAGTAGGGACCAACGGCTGGCTGGGTGTCCCTGGGGTAGAGGCGGTAGGGACCAGGAGCGCTGGGTGTCCCTGGGTTAGAGGCAGTAGGGACCAGGGACCGGCTGGGTGTCCTGGGGTATAGGCGGTAGGGACCAGGGGCGGCTGGGTGTCCCTGGGGTAGAGGGTGGTAGGGACCAGGGAGCGGCTGGTGGTCCCTGGGTAGAGGCGGTAGGGACCAGGGAGCGGCTGGGTGTCCCTGGGGTAGAGGCAGTAGGACCAGGGAGCGGCTGGGTGTCCCTGGGGTAGAGGTGTAGGGACCAGGACGCGCTGGGTGTCCTGGGGTAGAGGTGGTAGGGACCAGGGAGCGGCTGGGTGTCCTGGGTAGAGGCGGTAGGGACCAGGGACGGCTGGGTGTCCTGGGGTAGAGGCAGTAGGGACCAGGGAGCGGCTGGGTGTCCCTGGGTTAGAGGCGGTAGGGACCAGGGAGCGCTGGTTCCTTAGGGTAGAGGTGGTAGGGACCAGGGAGCGGCTGGGTGTCCCTGGGGTAAGAGCGGTAGGGACCAGGGAGCGGCTGGGTGTCCCTGGGGTAGAGGTGGTAGGGACCAGGGAGCGGCTGGGTGTCCCTGGGGTAGAGGCTGTAGGGACCAGGAGCGGCTGGGTGTCCCTGGGGTAGAGGCAGTAGGGACCAGGGAGCGGCTGGGTGTCCCTGGGGTAGAGGCGGTAGGGACCAGGGAGCGGCTGGTGTCCCTGGGTAGAGGTGTAGGGACCAGGGAGCGCTGGGTGTCCCTGGGGTAGAGTGGTAGGGACCAGGAGCGGCTGGGTGTCCCTGGGGTAGAGGTGGTAGGGACCAGGGAGCGGCTGGTGTCCCCTGGGGTAGAGGTGGTAGGGACCAGGGAGCGGCTGGGTGTCCCTGGGGTAGAGGTGGTAGGGACCAGGGAGCGGCTGGGTGTCCCTGGGGTAGAGGCGGTAGGGACCGGCTGGGTGTCCCTGGGGTAGAGGCGGTAGGGACCAGGGACCGGCTGGGTGTCCCTGGGTAGAGGTGGTAGGGACCAGGGAGCGGCTGGGTGTCCCTGGGGTAGAGTGGTAGGGACCAGGGAGCGGCTGGGTGTCCCTGGGGTAGAGGTGGTAGGGACCAGGGAGCGGCTGGGTGTCCCTGGGGTAGAGGCGGTAGGGACACTGTAAACCATCCATGGTGGAGTCTGTCTCTCTCCTCCCCCCCCTCTCTCTCCCTCTCCCCCCCCCCCAGTTCTCCCTGGGTAATACCCAGGCCAGACACTCACCCTCCGACGTAAACATTAAGTGACCTCCACTACAATAAACAACACATACCAACCTTCTGGTCCCTCCAGGCAGACAATTAGACTCACCACCCTTGAAGCACTTCTTGTCCGCTTAGCTCTATATCTCTTGTTTATTACTTCTTCAACACAAGTACACAAAATAATGAATGTAAACATACACAACGAAAAGTTATGAAAGGGGAAGTATGAATATGCAAAGGCAGATAATTGTTTATTTTGAGAATTGTTAAGTTTGTTTCTGAACTGTTAAGGCAACAAGGTCGACAAATTGACTTCAAATTTTTCCATCACATGTCAAGCAATTGAGAGTGGAAAGGATTGCAATATTCTCTACCGTGACCTTTGAAAAGCCTTCGAAACTGTTCCCTAGGAAAGACATCCATAGACATTTCTATATAGACAGAAATATATCATCCTAACACAAGATGTTAGGATGATAATTGTAAGACTCAAAATCGCTAGAAGTCTATTGAGCTTAGTTTTAAAATGAAGGAAAGAGTTCTGATGCAGTTTTATTCTGACAAAGGTTGGGTTCAAAACCTAGGAAATGGTGCCAGAATTACCATATATGAGCTGCACAATGACAAATTGGCATATATATGAATGCGAAAAAGTCAGAGTAAAATGACTGGTAATAAAAGGTAAAAATAAAAAAGGTCTATGATAAATATTTAATACTAGCAGTACCGTCCACGCGTTGCTGAGCCACAGCAACCTTCCTGTCCCCCAGTCCTCCCCACCATTCCCCCCCTCTCCCGTCTCCTCGGCCTCCCACCATTCCCCACCGCTGTCCCCTCGTCCTCCCCACCATTCCCGACTCCACTATTCCTTCTCCTTCCCTCCATGCCTA
The DNA here is from genome assembly GCA_020271785.1 of Procambarus virginalis. Lineage (NCBI taxonomy): Eukaryota > Metazoa > Arthropoda > Malacostraca > Decapoda > Cambaridae > Procambarus > Procambarus virginalis. Next base: position 64,080 of record WNGS01162292.1, read on the forward strand.
CTCCCCTGTCCCTTGTCCTCCCCACCACTCTCCATTCTCTCATCCCCTCGTCCTTCCCCACCATTACCCCCTCCCTGTCCCTCGTCCTCCCCACCATCTCTCACTTCCGTCCCCTCGTCATCCCCACCATTCCCCACTCCCTCGTCCGATGCCTTCCCAAATGGTCTGATGTTCCCATCAGAAATTGGGAACATCAAGTGACCTGATGTTCCCATCACTGAAATATAAGAATAACAGTTAAAAATTAAATGAAATATGAAAAAAAATAAAAAACTATACTCACGAAATCAATGGAATAGTAAACAACACAGATCAATTCCAATGCAATTCACACAAAATATTAAATCAAAATGAAAATAAATCAAAATGTCTGAAAATTCAATTTATCAATGCAATCAGAAACACTGAAATGAAATTGTAACATATTTTATAGCATGTGTTGCTCATACATGCACAGATGGAGTTTTTTCAAGAAAAGCATAGTTTTTCCTGTCACAGGTGTGGCATTATACTTTACTTATGAAATGAATGGTATGGTAAACAACATAGCTCAATTCCAATACGTCGCACAAATAATTCAATAAAATAAAAAAATCGAATCTATGAAAATAAATTTATCATGCAATCGGAAACATTGAAATGGATTTCGTGACATATTTAGTATAGCGTGCATGTTGCTATTATGTGCAACAGATGGTGCTGTTTTTCAAAAATGCATGTTTTTACCTGTCACAGGAGGCATCCACATAGTAGGTATATAAAATACGCACCTATTCGAACACCATGTGTGTCAAAATTTCAAAGCAATTCGTGAAGAACTTTCGGAGATTAGAGCGTGTGTTGCTTTACGTCCAACAGATGGCGCTGTTTAAAAAAAAAAACATTTTTTCCTGTCACAGGTGAGGCATGTATTGTAGACATAAAAACGCGCCTATTCGAATCAACGTTGTGTCAAAATTTCAAAGAAATCGGTAAAGAGGTTTCGAAGATTTCCCTCACATGGAAAACACATGAAAACACAGTTTTCAGAAAAAACATTTTTTTTTACCGTCACAGACGTGACATCTACATAGTATGTATATAAAAACCTGCGCGGATGCAAATGGAACGTTTTGTGAAAATCTCAAAGCAATCGATGAAGAACCTTCAGAGATTAGCGATTATGCACAAACCAACATTTCTATTTTATTTATATTGATAAGGCTATATGGATACTGGGATTCATGTCTATAGAGCCATTAGCAATAATAGTCCGTTCTATTCTTCAAGTACAGTGTTCCCTTGTTACATCCCAATGAAAATACATCCTTATATATATGTAACAAATATAAATGTTACATCCAAATATGCATAACAAATATACTTGTTACATACTTCAAACACAAATCTCTCCTCGTAACTCATACCCCTCAGTTCCGGTATTAGTCTGGTGGCAAACCTTTGAACCTTTTCTAGTTTAGTCTTATGCTTGACTAGATACGCCCCCTCCTCATCCGGCCCGTTGGCTCCGTGAGGGGGCGTAGTGGACGGCTGCCGGAGTGTGATGCTCCCTGGGACAGTCCTCTGTCCTTTTGTGGCCTTGCACTCCTGCTGCAGTCTTCTCTAATTGTGCCGGATCGCTTTTTCTTTCCTTATGTTTCGTTTTTCTCCCCCTTCTTCTCCTATCTGCTTGTCGTTTCCTGCCGACCTTTTGCTTGTTTTGGTTATTCTTAGAACTTCTTCTATTTTGACACCCAGGTGCTTGAGGAGGCATACTCTTGCACCAGTAGAACTGTAGTACGCAACGTCTCGAGCGAGGGGAACCTTTCATTGTCAATCCCCCTTTCGTCACTGAACCCGATCTCGACGGACTGACGGTTCTTAAGGTGGTGTTTGTGGGGCGTATACTCACGACGCACCCCTAGGAGGCCACGGCATGATCAGCGATAGCTTCCTGTTGGGTGTCCTACCTCTAATTGTGGCTCCATGCTGGGTATGGGGGCTCATTCGTGGATGAATTTCTCTCTTCGTCAGTATGTCGTTGAATGTTTCTGTTGTACTCTCTCAGGCACGTGGGGTGGGCAACCAAGCCCATGAGTCGGCCTGTATTGGAAGACCGGGCTCTGTAGCCCCTGCTGCGTTGGGCCCCGACCTTGCTCCTCCTTTGACCATCCTGACTTCTTCCCCCAGCTCCCCTCCCTCCTCTGTGGTTGGGTCGAGCCTCAAGCCCCCAGTGGTGACCACTTCGTCCCCTGGTGCGGCTAAGTCTCTCGTTGTGACTACTGCGCCTTTTAACCCCTTTATCTGTGGGGGTTCTCAACGCCGTCAGCGCCACGGCCGCACTCGCTCGATTCCTTTCTGTACTGATGCGTATCAGGCCTAGTTTGGTCCCGCTTCATGGGCCAAATACTTTGATCTCCTCCCTCTTGATTCTGCGCCTCTTGATGATTTCTCCCTCCATCGGCATCTTGTTGATTCCGTGGATGCCTATGTTACCTTCAACCCCCACTCGTCTCGGTACACGTGTCGTTGCTGCTCCTTCTCAGGATGCAGCTTCCCGCTTGGCTGCCTTATCCTGCCTTGGCGAGATCCCTGTTCGGGTCTCAAAGAACGCTTGGTTGAATGCCAGTGTTGGTACTATTCTCCTCCCGCCCCATGTTGCGACCGGTGTTCGGAATCTGCAGGACTACCACGATGATATTCGGCACATCCTTGATGCCCAAGGCCATTCTGTCCTCCAGGTAGACTCGTTTACTCGTCCCCCTCGTGGTCGTCGCCGTCAACCCCTTCGGGTTGTGAAGATTACCTTTGGTGGTAGGACCTTCCATCCTCTGTCATTCTTGCTGGTGCCAGGTGCTCTGTCCAGGAGTATATTCCTTCTCCTCGGCTTTGTAACAAGTGCTGGAAGTTTGGGCATGGTGCCCTCCGCTTCTCTGGGACTGTCTCTCTCTGTCCTTTGTGTGGGGGCAAAGGTCACTCTAAGTCGGAGTGCACTTCTCCTCAGGCTCGCTGCCTCAACTGCGGTGAGGCCCATTCTATCTTCTCCCGTGCCTGTATCCATTACAAACTTGAGGCTGCCGGCCTCAACTTGAAGCACCGGGAGCGTTTATCTTTTCCTGAGGCGAGGCGCCAGGTTCGCCGGTTCCCACCTTATGCTAACGTCTCTTATGCTCGCATGTTGCGCTCTTCCTCTCCTCGTCCTTCCCACCTTCCTCAGACTCACAACCGTTTCCGGGCCTTGGACCCTGATACGCCCACTGCCCCCTCCTCTGTTCCTTTGAGTTCTGTCCCGAAGGGTCCCCCTCCTGGTCCTCTGTCTGAGGTTCCCCTTCTTTCTACCCAGTCTGTCATGTCTCCTGTGTCTTCTTCCTCGTCTCCCTCCGATACTTCTTCCCATCCTTCTCCTCCGTCTCTTGACTCTCCCCGCCGCCTGTCGGTGCAGGCTGATGTCCATCGCTCTCCTAACGGCCGTCATGTGTGCTCTCGTTCAGCTTCCCCTGTTGAGACGCTGGAATCCGTTGCCCGGTACGTAGTTGCTGGGACACCGGTTTCTTTAAGTCAGAAGCGTAAGCCTGGCTCCTCTCCTTCCTCCTCCCCAGCGGGTAAGAAGGCTTCTCCTTTCTTCCTCGGCCCCTAATACTGGCTCTATTGCTCCTTCCCCTCCCTTTTCAGTGGTTGCGCCCCCTGTTCCTGCTATGGAGGTTTCTTTGTCCTCTGCTTCCCTCTCGGTTGCTGCCCTTGCTGAGGTGCGCTCCCCTCTTTCTACTCCCTCTCTTCCTGCTGCTGTCCTTGACTGCTCCTCTCCGTTGTCTCCTCCTCTTCCTCCTCCTCCAGACCCCGCCCGCCCACCTCTGGTCTGTTCTCCCACTTCCTTCCCTCCGTCTTTGCTCAGTTTACCCATGCCCCCCTAACCCTGACTTTGCTGACCCTGATCCCGACCCCGATATTCTTTAACGTGCTATGTTGCTCTTTCGCCTTTGTTTCTTCCTTGTTTTCTGTTATTGTCCTTTCTCTTCTTGTCGATGTCTATTCTTCAATGGAACGTTCGGGGTTATTACGCCAATTTCCTCGAACTCCAATTTCTGATTTCGCGGTTTTCGCCCCTTTGTTTTTGTCTCCAGGAGCCGATGCTTGGTGCTCGTCCTGATCGCTTTCGTGGCTATTCCTTTCTTACCCTTCCCCCAGCAA
>WNGS01162292.1:88252-110948 GCA_020271785.1 Procambarus virginalis
TACTCACCACATGCTCCTAACAGTACTCACCACATGCCCTAACAGTACTCACCACATGATCCTAACAGTACTCACCACATGATCCTAACAGTACTCACCACATGATCCTAACAGTACTCACCACATGATCCTAACAGTACTCACCACATGATCCTAACAGTACTCACCACATGATCCTAACAGTACTCACCACATGATCCTAACAGTACTCACCACATGATCTAACAGTACTCACCACATGATCCTAACAGTACTCACCACATGATCCTAACAGTAACCACATGCCCTAACAGTACTCACCACATGATCCTAACAGTACTCCACATGATCCTAACAGTACTCACCACATGCCCCTAACAGTACTCACCACATGATCCTAACAGTACTCACCACATGATCCTAACAGTTCACCACATGATCCTAACAGTACTCACCACATGATCCTAACAGTACTCACCACATGATCTAACAGTACTCACCACATGCTCCTAACAGTACTCACCACATGCCCCTAACAGTACTCACCACATGATCCTAACAGTACTCACCACATGCTCCTAACAGTACTCACCACATGATCCTAACAGTACTCACCACATGATCCTAACAGTACTCACCACATGATCCTAACAGTACTCACCACATGCCCCTAACAGTACTCACCACATGCCCTAACAGTACTCACCACATGATCCTAACAGTACTCACCACATGCCCCTAACAGTACTCACCACATGCCCCTAACAGTACTCACCACATGCCCCTAACAGTACTCACCACATGATCCTAACAGTACTCACCACATGATCCTAACAGTACTCACCACATGATCCTAACAGTACTCACCACATGATCCTAACAGTACTCACCACATGCCCTAACAGTACTCACCACATGATCCTAACAGTACTCACCACATGATCCTAACAGTACTCACCACATGCTCCTAACAGTACTCACCACATGCCCTAACAGTACTCACCACATGATCCTAACAGTACTCACCACATGCTCCTAACAGTACTCACCACATGCCCTAACAGTACTCACCACATGATCCTAACAGTACTCACCACATGATCCTAACAGTACTCACCACATGCTCCTAACAGTACTCACCACATGATCCTAACAGTACTCACCACATGATCCTAACAGTACTCACCACATGATCCTAACAGTACTCACCACATGCCCCTAACAGTACTCACCACATGATCCTAACAGTACTCACCACATGCTCCTAACAGTACTCACCACATGATCCTAACAGTACTCACCACATGATCCTAACAGTACTCACCACATGATCCTAACAGTACTCACCACATGATCCTAACAGTACTCACCACATGATCCTAACAGTACTCACCACATGCTCCTAACAGTACTCACCACATGATCCTAACAGTACTCACCACATGATCCTAACAGTACTCACCACATGCCCCTAACAGTACTCACCACATGATCCTAACAGTACTCACCACATGATCCTAACAGTACTCACCACATGATCCTAACAGTACTCACCACATGATCCTAACAGTACTCACCACATGATCCTAACAGTACTCACCACATGATCCTAACAGTACTCACCACATGCCCTAACAGTACTCACCACATGATCCTAACAGTACTCACCACATGCCCTAACAGTACTCACCACATGATCCTAACAGTACTCACACATGATCCTAACAGTGCTCACCACATGATCCTAACAGTACTCACCACATGCCCCTAACAGTACTCACCACATGCCCTAACAGTACTCACCACATGATCCTAACAGTACTCACCACATGCCCCTAACAGTACTCACCACATGCCCCTAACAGTACTCACCACATGCCCTAACAGTACTCACCACATGATCCTAACAGTACTCACCACATGATCCTAACAGTACTCACCACATGATCCTAACAGTACTCACCACATGATCCTAACAGTACTCACCACATGCCCCTAACAGTACTCACCACATGATCCTAACAGTACTCACCACATGATCCTAACAGTACTCACCACATGCTCCTAACAGTACTCACCACATGCCCTAACAGTACTCACCACATGATCCTAACAGTACTCACCACATGCTCCTAACAGTACTCACCACATGCCCCTAACAGTACTCACCACATGATCCTAACAGTACTCACCACATGATCCTAACAGTACTCACCACATGCTCCTAACAGTACTCACCACATGATCCTAACAGTACTCACCACATGCTCCTAACAGTGCTCACCACATGATCCTAACAGTGCTCACCACATGCCCCTAACAGTGCTCACCACATGATCCTAACAGTACTCACCACATGCTCCTAACAGTACTCACCACATGATCCTAACAGTACTCACCACATGCCCCTAACAGTACTCACCACATGATCCTAACAGTACTCACCACATGATCCTAACAGTGCTCACCACATGATCCTAACAGTGCTCACCACATGCTCCTAACAGTACTCACCACATGATCCTAACAGTACTCACCACATGCTCCTAACAGTACTCACCACATGCTCCTAACAGTACTCACCACATGCCCCTAACAGTACTCACCACATGCTCCTAACAGTACTCACCACATGATCCTAACAGTACTCACCACATGCTCCTAACAGTACTCACCACATGATCCTAACAGTACTCACCACATGCCCCTAACAGTACTCACCACATGATCCTAACAGTGCTCACCACATGATCCTAACAGTACTCACCACATGCTCCTAACAGTACTCACCACATGCTCCTAACAGTACTCACCACATGCCCCTAACAGTACTCACCACATGATCCTAACAGTACTCACCACATGCCCCTAACAGTACTCACCACATGCCCTAACAGTACTCACCACATGATCCTAACAGTACTCACCACATGATCCTAACAGTACTCACCACATGATCCTAACAGTGCTCACCACATGATCCTAACAGTACTCACCACATGATCCTAACAGTACTCACCACATGATCCTAACAGTACTCACCACATGCCCTAACAGTACTCACCACATGCTCCTAACAGTACTCACCACATGATCCTAACAGTGCTCACCACATGCTCCTAACAGTACTCACCACATGCCCCTAACAGTACTCACCACATGATCCTAACAGTACTCACCACATGATCCTAACAGTACTCACCACATGATCCTAACAGTACTCACCACATGACCCTAACAGTGCTCACCACATGCCCCTAACAGTGCTCACCACATGATCCTAACAATGCTCACCACATGATCCTAACAGTGCTCACCACATGATCCTAACAGTACTCACCACATGCTCCTAACAGTGCTCACCACATGATCCTAACAGTGCTCACCACATGATCCTAACAGTGCTCACCACATGATCCTAACAGTGCTCACCACATGCCCTAACAGTGCTCACCACATGATCCTAACAGTGCTCACCACATGATCCTAACAGTGCTCACCACATGATCCTAACAGTGCTCACCACATGCTCCTAACAGTGCTCACCACATGATCCTAACAGTGCTCACCACATGCTCCTAACAGTACTCACCACATGCTCCTAACAGTACTCACCACATGCCCCTAACAGTACTCACCACATGCTCCTAACAGTACTCACCACATGATCCTAACAGTACTCACCACATGCCCCTAACAGTACTCACCACATGATCCTAACAGTGCTCACCACATGATCCTAACAGTACTCACCACATGCTCCTAACAGTACTCACCACATGCTCCTAACAGTACTCACCACATGACCCTAACAGTACTCACCACATGCTCCTAACAGTACTCACCACATGCCCTAACAGTACTCACCACATGATCCTAACAGTACTCACCACATGACCAACAGAACATGATCCCCACATGATCCTAACAGTACTCACCACATGATCCTAACAGTACTCACCACATGATCCTAACAGTACTCACCACATGATCCTAACAGTACTCACCACATGTCCTAACAGTACTCACCACATGATCCTAACAGTACTCACCACATGATCCTAACAGTACTCACCACATGCCCTAACAGTACTCACCACATGATCCTAACAGTACTCACCACATGATCCTAACAGTACTCACCACATGCCCCTAACAGTACTCANGTGTGGCATCTATACTTATACTTACAAAAGAATGAGCAATGGTAACAACACAGCTCAATTCCAATCCACTTGTCACACAAGTAATTAAATAAAAAAAATATCGAAATCTATGAAATTAAATTTATCTATGCAATCGGAATTTTTGTCTGTGGGGATAACGTTGCTATTAACAATATCTTTCGGACCCTTTTCTCCGTTTTATGAGCCGTCGAAAGAAGTTCCTGTAAAACGTCTAATAGTGTAACTATTCAACACCTGTACCCCCCCCCCCTATTAGGCTGTGTTACAGAATTTATTTTAGACAAACTCTTTTTTTCTTGATAAATATAGAAATGGTCGAATCAAACTAAGCCGCTGGCTCCACTCCTGGTGGTGCTCTTCCGTCAATTCCTTTAAGTTTTAGCTTTGCAACCATACTTCCCCCGGGGCGTGGAAGTATGGTTTGCAATACTTCTCTATTGCACCGTCGCCCTACCGCCCGCTTCATGCAGGTCGGCGTTCAATCTCCGACCGTCAAAGTGGTTGGGCACCATTCTTCCCCCCCCCTCCCCCCCTTCGTTCCATCCCACATCCTTATCCTGACCCCTTCCAGGACAAAACAATTATATTACTGGGACTCTAGAAGCAGATGAAAGGAAGATACTTTTTGTATAAATCTTAAATTTTCCAGCGCACGTGTGACCCCAAGAGAAGAATATGAAGACAGCAGTGAGGCATGACCTGCACCATACACAACCCACATGGTCATATAGAGCCCGGGGCTCTAACCTGCACCATACACAAGCCACAATGGTCATATAGAGCCCGGGGCTCTAACCTGCCCCATACACAAGCCACAATGGTCATATAGAGCCCGGGGCTCTAACCTGCACCATACACAAGCCACAATGGTCATATAGAGCCCGGGGCTCTAACCTGCACCATACACAAGCCACAATGGTCATATAGAGCCCGGGGCTCTAACCTGCACCATACACAAGCCACAATGGTCATATAGAGCCCGGGGCTCTAACCTGCACCATACACAAGCCACAATGGACATATAGAGCCCGGGGCTCTAACCTGCACCATACACAAGCCACAATGGTCATATAGAGCCCGGGGCTCTAACCTGCACCATACACAAGCCACTAACATTAAGCGTGACCGCCACCACAGACCTCCCGCTGGCTTCACTTCCCTCTACACGGAACGTTACTTGAGCGTCCTGCTGCCTGCTGCGTCGACGGTGATGTTATTGTTGTGGTGCTGGTTCATGTGGCCCCGCTGCTCTCAGGCTGGGGTTAGTTGGTCCACCACTACACGGTGCTCTCAGAGCTGGGGTTAGTAGGTCCACCACTACACGGTGCTCTCAGAGCTGGGGTTAGTAGGTCCACCACTACACGGTGCTCTCAGAGCTGGGGTTAGTTGGTCCACCACTACACGCTGCTCTCAGGGCTGGGGTTAGTTGGTCCACCACAACCCGCTGCTCTCAGGGCTGGGGTTAGTTGGTCCACCACTACACGCTGCTCTCAGGGCTGGGGTTAGTTGGTCCACCACTACACGCTGCTCTCAGGGCTGGGGTTAGTAGGTCCACCACTACACGCTGCTCTCAGGGCTGGGGTTAGTTGGTCCACCACTACACGCTGCTCTCAGAGCTTGGGTTAGTTGGTCCACCACTACACGCGGCTCTCAGGGCTGGGGTTAGTAGGTCCACCACTACACGCTGCTCTCAGGGCTGGGGTTAGTTGGTCCACCACTACACGCTGCTCTCAGAGCTGGGGTTAGTAGGTCCACCACTACACGCTGCTCTCAGGGCTGGGGTTAGTAGGTCCACCACTACACGCGGCTCTCAGGGCTGGGGTTAGTAGGTCCACCACTACACGCTGCTCTCAGGGCTGGGGTTAGTAGGTCCACCACTACATGCTGCTCTCAGGGCTGGGGTTAGTTGATCCACCACTACACGCTGCTCTCAGGGCTGGGGTTAGTAGGTCCACCACTACACGCTGCTCTCAGGGCTGGGGTTAGTAGGTCCACCACTACACGCTGCTCTCAGGGCTGGGGTTAGTTGGTCCACCACTACACGCTGCTCTCAGAGCTGGGGTTAGTTGGTCCACCACTACACGCTGCTCTCAGGGCTGGGGTTAGTATGTCCACCACTACCCGCTGCTCTCACAGTACCACAGTAATCACCGTTACTGTGACAGAGTGCCACAGTAACAATAACAAGGACAGGCAGCCAGGACTCTAGCCCATCACCAGCTATAGAGCCGTCAGTGTGACCAAGAACACAGAGCTCCTGAAGGAAGGAGAGCTCTATAAACACACAGCTCCTGCAGGAAGGGGAGCTCTATAAACACACAGCTCCTCAAGGAATGTGAGCTCTATAAACACACAGCTCCTGGAGGAAGGGGAGCTCTATAAACACACAGCTCCTGGAGGAAGGAGAGCTCTATAAACACATAGCTCCTGGAGGAAGAGGAGCTCTATAAACACACAGCTACTGGAGGAAGGAGAGCTCTATAAACACATAGCTCCTGGAGGAAGGAGAGCTCTATAAACACATAGCTCCTGGAGGAAGAGGAGCTCTATAAACACACAGCTCCTGAAGGAAGGAGAGCTCTATAAACACACAGCTCCTGGAGGAAGGGGAGCTCTATAAACACACAGCTCCTGGAAGGAGAGCTCTATAAACACACAGCTCCTGGAGGAAGGGGAGCTCTATAAACACACAGCTCTTTTGTTAATATATCTATTTTTATTTATATATCTATCTTGTGATCAGTCTAGTGATCTATCTATTCATCCATGTCCCTATCCTTCCATCTGTCTATCCATCCATCTGCTCATCATTCTATCCATCTATTCATTTATCTATCTGTCTAACTATTCATCTGTTCATGTGTATTCGTCTATCCATTTATCTATCTATCCATCCATCTTGTAACCTGACCATCTATCCATCCATATAGCTTCGTCCTCCACACTTCCTCTCTACCACTCCCTTCTCCCGCCCCATCCCCCCCTTCCCGTCGTCCTCCACACTCACCCATCCCATCCATGACCCCTCCTCTCCCCCCCCCCCCCCTAGCCTCTCTTTTCGTAAGGCTATAAATATTTCGGCCTACCCTGACCTGCCTATGACCGTCCCACACCCCAGACCACCTCCCCTGCAAGTTTGAGGACGAACAGTCAGACAGACATGATCTCTTATAGTATACTATGGAGTGGGGGTACTCGGCGTTGTCCGGGTCTGTCTGTCCCACAACGGTCCATCTAGCAATTTATCTATCTATCTATCTGTCGATCTATTTATCTGTCTATCCATCTATTATATATCACTTGCCCCCAACGAAGGCACACCTTCGTACTGCTGAAAAGAGGCAGAGAGAGCGGTACCAAGTCGCACCCGAAAGGAACGACAAGAGAGGAAGCTACGAAGAAAGAGAGGGAGATGACCACGAAGGCCAAAAGAATGAAGTTGGGATAGAATATGATATGCCAAGTGGTGTCGTAAGCCTTTTCCAGGTCAAAAAGGACAGCAAAAATGGAGGTCTTCGCAGCAAAAGCAGTATGAATATAGACCTCCATGTTCGCCAGGACATCTGTCATGCTGCGGCACTTGCGGAAACCAAATTGAGAATGGGAGAGGAGGTGATAGTGTTCCAGGAACCACATCAGACGAGCGTTAACCATAAGTTCAAAGAGTTTGCAGACACAACTTGTGAGGGCAATAGGGCGAAAGTCCTTAGGGGAAGTTCCCAGAGACCTTGGTTTGTGAACAGGGAGGACAACGGCATCGAGCCAGTCCTCATGGACTGACGACGACTCCCAGATCCGATTATACAGACTCAGTAAATACTGAGACGTGCACGGAGGGAGATGGCGAAGCATCTCATAATGAATACCATCGGAGCCCGCCGCCGTAGAACCGCAGAGGGCCAGGGCAGAACGAAGTTCAGAGAGAGAGAAGGGATCATTAGGGAAGTCGAAGACGAGTGCAGAAATCTAAAGGACGAGACTCAAGGACAGGTTTACGAAGAAGGAAAGATTGGGGAAGATGAAGACCAGAGCTAACAGAAGAAAAGTGGGAACCCAGTTCGGAAGCGACCTGCAACGGGTCCGCCACAAGAGTACCATGGAGGTGAAGGACCGGTGAAACATCGGGAACGAACTTACCCGCTATCTTGCGGATACGCTTCCAGATCTGTGGCAGAGGAGTTTCGGACGTAATGGTGGAGACATAAGATGCCCAACATTCACGTTTAGCCGTACGGATGGCCCTACGGGCCACCGCACTCGCTTTCCGAAAGAAAAGAAAAGAATCGGCCGTCTGCCGACGGCGGTGCCTCTTCCAGGCTGCACGCTTACAGCGGACAGCCCGAGCACAGTCTGCATTCCACCAGGGAACGCACTTCCGTGGACCCCGAGAGGAAGAGCGAGGAATAGAGCGGAGGGCAGCGTCGAAGACAGTGTCATGAAAAAGGAGGAGAGCACGAGGGAGAGGCAGAAGGGAGAGGTCAGAGAGAGCAGCACTGAGGGTAAATAGGTTCCAGTCCGCTTTAGCAAACTGCCACCTAGGGAAGGAGAGGGAAGGGCGAAAAGAGAAAAAGGAAACAAGGATGGGGAAATGGTCACTGCCATGGAGGTCATCAAGAACCTGCCACGTGAAATCTAAGTAAAGAGAAGAAGAGCAAAGAGAAAGATCAAGACAGGAAAGGGTGCGAGTCCGAGAGTCCAAATGAGTGGGCTCACCAGAATTCAGAAGAGACAGGGAAGAAGAGAGGATAAACGGCTCAAGAAGGCGACCCCGGGTGTTCGTCAGAACATCACCCCAAAGAGAATGACGACAATTGAAATCACCCAGCAGGAGCACAGGCTCCGGCAAGGAGTCCAGTAGGTGTTTCAGATCAGGAAGAGAAAGCGGGACACTCGGGGGGAGATAAATGGAACAAACTGTGTACCATTTCCCCACAAAGATACGAGCAGCAGAACAATGGAGAGGCGAAGGAAAAAGTAAGGGGACAAAGGGAACATCAGAGCGAATCAAGAGAGCAGAAGAGTTAGGAGCCCCAGCAACAGCTGGGGGGGGGGGAGAGAAAGGAATAGCCACGAAAGCGACCAGGACGAGCACCAAGCATCGGCTCCTGGAGACAGACACAAAGGGGCGAAAACCGCGAAATCAGAAGTTGGAGTTCGAGGAAATTGGCGTAATAACCCTGAACGTTCCATTGAAGAATAGACATCGACGAGAAGAGAAAGGACAACAACAGAAAACAAGGAAGAAACAAAGGCGAAAGAGCAACATAGCACGTTAAAGAATATCAGGGTCGGGATCAGGGTCAGCAAAGTCAGGGTTAGGGGGCATGGGTAAACTGAGCAAAGACGGAGGGAAGGAAGCGGGAGAACAGACCAGAGGTGGGCGGGCGGGGTCCGGAGGAGGAGGAAGAGGAGGAGACAACGGAGAGGAGCAGTCAAGGACAGCAGCAGGAAGAGGGGGAGTAGAAAGAGGGGAGCGCACCTCAGCAAGGGCAGCAACCGAGAGGGAAGCAGGGGCCAAAGAAACCTCCATAGCAGGAACAGGGGGCGCAACCACTGAAATGGGAGGGGAAGGAGCAATAGAGCCAGTAGTAGGGGCCGAGGAAGAAAGCGAAGCCTTCTTACCCGCCGGGGAGGAGGAAGGAGAGGAGCCAGGCTTACGCTTCTGACTTAAAGAGACCGGTGTCCCAGCAACTACGTACCGGGCAACGGATTCCAGCGTCTCAACAGGAGAAGCTGAACGAGAGCACACACGACGGCCGTTAGGAGAGCGATGGACATCAGCCTGCACCGACAGGCGGCGGGGAGAGTCAAGAGATGGAGGAGAAGGATGGGAAGGAGGATCGGAGGGAGACGAGGAAGAAGACACAGGAGACATGACAGACCGGGTAGAAAGAAGGGGAACCCCAGACAGAGGACCAGGAGGGGGACCCTTCGGGACAGAACTCAAAGGAACAGAGGAGGGGGCAGTGGGCGTATCAGGGTCCAAGGCCCGGAAACGGTTGTGAGTCTGAGGAAGGTGGGAAGGACGAGGAGAGGAAGAGCGCAACACGCGAGCATAAGAGACGTTAGCATAAGGCGGGAGCCGGCGAACCTGGCGCCTCGCCTCAGGAAAAGATAAACGCTCCCGGTGCTTCAAGTTGAGGACGGCTGCCTCAAGCTTGTAATGGATACAGGCACGGGAGAAGGTAGGATGGGCCTCACCGCAGTTGAGGCAGCGAGCCTGGGGAGAAGTGCACTCCGACTTAGAGTGACCTTCGCCCCCACACAAAGGACAGAGAGAGACAGTCCCAGAGCAGCGGAGGGCACCATGCCCAAACCTCCAGCACTTGTTACAAAGCCGAGGAGAAGGAATATACTCCTGGACAGAGCACCTGGCACCAGCAAGAATGACAGAGGATGGAAGGGTCCTACCATCAAAGGTAATCTTCACAACCCGAAGGGGTTGACGGCGACGACCACGAGGGGGACGAGTAAACGAGTCTACCTGGAGGACAGAATGGCCTTGGGCATCAAGGATATGCCGAATATCATCGTGGCAGTCCTGCAGATTCCGAACACCGGTCGCAACATGGGGCGGGAGGAGAATAGTGCCAACACTGGCATTCAACCGAGCGTTCTTTGAGACCCGAACAGGGATCTCGCCAAGGCAGGATAAGGCAGCCAAGCGGGAAGCTGCATCCTGAGAAGGAGCAGCAACGACACGTGTACCGAGACGAGTGGGGTTGAAGGTAACAGAGGCATCCACGGAATCAACAAGATGCCGATGGAGGGAGAAATCATCAGGAGGCGCAGAATCAAGAGGGAGGAGATCAAAGTATTTGGCCCATGAAGCGGGACCAAACAAGGCCTGATACGCATCAGTACGGGAAGGAATCGAGCGAGTGCGGCCGTGGCGCTGACGGCGTTGAGAACCCCCAGAGAGAGAGGGGTTAAAAGGCGCAGTAGTCACAACGAGAGACTTAGCCGCACCAGGGGACGAAGTGGTCACCACTGGGGGCTTGAGGCTCGACCCAACCACAGAGGAGGGAGGGGAGCTGGGGGAAGAAGTCAGGATGGTCAAAGGAGGAGCAAGGTCGGGGCCCAACGCAGCGGGGCTACAGAGCCCGGTCTTCCAATACAGGCCGACTCGGGGGCTTGGTCGCCCACCCCACGAGCCTGAGAGGGTACAACAGAAACATTCAACGACATACAGACGAAGAGAGAAATTCATCCACGAATGTGCCCCCATACCCACCATGGAGCCACAATTAGAGGCAGGACACCCAACAGGAAGCTATCGCCGATCATGCCGGGGCCCCCTAGGGGTGCGTCGTGAGTATACGCCCCACAAACGCCACCTTAAGAACCGTCAGTCCGTCGAGATCGGGTTCAGCGACGAAAGGGGGATTGACAATAAAAGGTTCCCCTCGCTCGAGACGTTGGGTACTACAGTTCTACGGGTGCAAGAGTATGCCTCCTCAAGCACCCGGGCGTCAAAATAGAAGAAGTCCAAAGGAATAACCAAAACAAGCAAAAGGTCGGCAGGAAACGACAAGCAGATAGGAGAAGAGGGGGAGAAAAACGAAACATAAGGAAAAGGAAAAGCGATCCGGCACAATTAGAGAAGACAGCAGCAGGAGTGCAAGGCCACAAAAGGACAGAGGACTGTCCCACGGAGCATCACACTCCGGCAGCCGTCCACTAAGCCCCCTCACGGCGCCAACGGGCGGATGAGGAGGGGCGTATCTAGTCAAGCATAAGACTAAACTAGAAAAGGTTCAAAGGTTTGCCACCAGACTAATACCCGAACTGAGGGGTATGAGTTACGAGGAGAGATTCGTGTTTGAAGTATGTAACAAGTATATTTGTTATGCATATTTGGATGTAACATTTATATTTGTTACATATATATAGGATGTATTTTCATTGGGATGTAACAAGGGAACACTGTACTTGAAGAATAGAACGGACTATTATTGCTAATGGCTCTATAGACATGAATCCCAGTATCCATATAGCCTTATCAATATAAATAAAAATAGAAATGTTTGTTTGTGCATAATCGCTAATCTCTGAAGGTTCTTCATCGATTGCTTTGAGATTTTCACAAAACGTTCCATTTGCATCCGCGCAGGTTTTTATATACATACTATGTAGATGTCACGTCTGTGACGGTAAAAAAATGTTTTTTTCTGAAAAACTGTGTTTTTCATGTGTTTTCCATGTGAGGGAAATCTTCGAAACCTTTTTACCGATTTCTTTGAAATTTTGACACAACGTTGATTTCGAATAGGCGCGTCTTTTTATGTCTACAATATACAGGCCTCACCTGTGACAGGAAAAAACATGTTTTTTTTTAAACAGCGCCATCTGTTGGACGTAAAAGCAACACACGCTCTAATCTCCGAAAGTTCTTCACCAATTGCTTTGAAATTTTGACACAACATGGTGTTCGAATAGGTGCGTCTTTTTATATACCTACTATATGGATGCCTCCCCTGTGACAGGTAAAAACATGCATTTTTGAAACAGCACCATCTGTTGCACATAATAGCAACATGCACGCTATACTAAATATGTCACGAAATCCATTTCAATGTTTCCGATTGCATTGATAAATTTTATTTTCATAGATTTCGATTTTTTTTTATTTTTATTGAATTATTTTGTGCGACGTATTGGAATTGAGCTATGTTGTTTACCATACCATTCATTTCATAAGTATAAGTATAAATGCCACACCTGTGACAGGAAAAACTATGCTTTTCTTGAAAAAACTCCATCTGTTGCATGTATGAGCAACACACATGCTATACTAAATATGTTACAATTCCATTTCAATGTTTCTGATTGCATTGATAAATTGAATTTTCATACATTTTGATTTATTTTCATTTTGATTTAATTATTTTGTGTGAATTGCATTGGAATTGATCTGTGTTGTTTACTTTTCTATTGATTTCGTGAGTATAGTTTATATATTTTTTTTTCATATTTTCATTTAATTTTTTAACTGTTATTCTTATATTTCAGTGATGGGAACATCAGGTCACTTGATGTTCCCAATTTTCTGATGGGAACATCAGACCATTTGGGAAGGCATCGGACGAGGGAGTGGGGAATGGTGAGGATGACGAGGGGACGGAAGTGAGAGATGGTGGGGAGGACGAGGGGACAAGGGAGGGGGTAATGGTGGGGAAGGACGAGGGGGATGAGAGAATGGAGAATGGTGGGGAGGACAAAGGGACAGGGGAGTGGGGCATGGAGGGAAGGAAGAAGGGAATAGTGGAGTCGGGAATGGTGGGGAGGACTGGGGGACAGCGGAGTGGGGAATGGTTGGGTGGCCGAGGAGACGGGAGAGGGGGGGGGGAATAGTGGGGAGGACTGGGGGACAGGGAAGGTTGCTGTGGCTCAGCAACGCGTGGCCGGGTACTGCTAGTATTAAATATATATTCATAGACCTTTTTTATTTTTACCTTTTGATTACCAGTCATTTTACTCTGACTTTTTCGCATTCATATATATGCCAATTTGACATTGTGCAGCTCATATATGGTAATTCTGGCACCATTTCCTAGGTTTTGAACCCAACCTTTGTCAGAATAAAACTGCATCAGAACTCTTTCCTTCAATTTAAAACTAAGCTCAATAGACTTCTAGCAATTTTGAGTCTTACAATTATCATCCTAACATCTTGTGTTAGGATGATATATTTCTATCTATATAGAAATGTCTATGGATGTCTTTCCTAAGGTACAGTTTCGAAGGCTTTTCAAAGGTCACGGTAGAGAATGTTGCAATCCTTTCCACTCTCAATTGCTTGACATGTGATGGAAAAATTTGAAGCCAATCTGTCGACCGTGTTGCCTTAACAGTTCAGAAACAAACTTAACAATTTCACAACATAAACAATTATCTGCCTTTTGTATATTCATACTTCCCCTTTCATAACTTTTCGTTGTGTATGTTTACATCATTTATTTTGTGTACTTGTGTTGAAGAAGTAATAAACAAGAGATATAGAGCTAAGAGGACAAGAGGTACTTCAAGGGTGGTGAGTCTAATTGTCTGCCTGGAGGGACCAGAAGGTTGGTATTGTGTTGTTTATTGTAGTGGAGGTCACTTAATGTTTACGTCGGAGGGTGAGTGTCTGGCCTGGATGTTATCCCAGGGAGAACTGGGGGGGGGGGGGTGAGTGTCTGGCCTGGATGTTATCCCAGCGAGAGCTTGGGGGGGGGGGGAAGGAGAGGGAGAGGGAGAGAGAGGGAGGGGGAGGAGAGAGACAGACTCCACCATGGATGGTTTACAGTTTCCCTACCGCCTCTACCCCAGGGACACCCAGCCGGCCGTTGGTCCCTACCGCCTCTACCCAGGGACACCCAGCCGCTCCCTGGTCCCTACCCCCTCTACCCCAGGGACACCCAGCCGCTCCCTGGTCCCTACCACCTCTACCCCAGGGACACCCAGCCGGCCCCCTGGTCCCTACCCCCTCTACCCCAGGGACACCCAGCCGCTCCCTGGTCCCTACCGCCTCTACCCCAGGGACACCCAGCCGCTCCCTGGTCCCTACCACCTCTACCCCACGGACACCCAGCCGCTCCCTGGTCCCTACTGCCTCTACCCCAGGGACACCCAGCCGCTCCCTGGTCCCTACTGCCTCTACCCCAGGGACACCCAGCCGCTCCCTGGTCCCTACTGCCTCTACCCCAAGGACACCCAGCCGCTCCCTGGTCCCAACTGCCTCTACCCCAGGGACACCCAGCCGCTCCCTGGTCCCTACTGCCTCTACCCCAGGGACACCCAGCCGCTCCCTGGTCCCTACTGCCTCTACCCCAGGGACACCCAGCCGCTCCCTGGTCCTACTGCCTCTACCCCAGGGACACCCAGCCGGCCGCAGGTCCCTACCGCCCCTACCCAGGGACACCCACCGGCCCCCTGGTCCCCAGGGCATGTTGTGACTCACTTTTGGGAGCACCACATGCTCTCAACAGTGCTCACCACATGCTCCTAACAGTGCTCACCACATGATCCTAATAGTGCTCACCACATGCTCCTAACAGTACTCACCACATGCCCCTAACAGTACTCACCACATGCCCCTAACAGTACTCACCACATCTCCTAACAGTACTCACACACATGCCCCTAACAGTACTCACCACATGATCCTAACAGTACTCACCACATGCCCCTAACAGTACTCACCACATGCCCCTAACAGTACTCACCACATGATCCTAACAGTACTCACCACATGATCCTAACAGTACTCACCACATGATCCTAACAGTACTCACCACATGCCCCTAACAGTACTCACCACATGCCCCTAACAGTACTCACCACATGCTCCTAACAATGCTCACCACATGATCCTAACAGTACTCACCACATGCTCCTAACAGTACTCACCACATGCTCCTAACAGTACTCACCACATGCCCTAACAGTACTCACCACATGCTCCTAACAGTACTCACCACACGATCCTAACAGTACTCACCACATGCCCCTAACAGTACTCACCACATGCCCCTAACAGTACTCACCACATGCCCCTAACAGTACTCACCACATGCCCCTAACAGTACTCACCACATGATCCTAACAGTACTCACCACATGCCCCTAACAGTACTCACCACATGATCCTAACAGTACTCACCACATGCCTCTAACAGTACTCACCACATGATCCTAACAGTGCTCACCACATGATCCTAACAGTACTCACCACATGATCCTAACAGAACTCACCACATGCTCCTAACAGTGCTCACCACATGATCCTAACAGTACTCACCACATGATCCTAACAGTACTCACCACATGATCCTAACAGTACTCACCACATGATCCTAACAGTACTCACCACATGATCCTAACAGTACTCACCACATGATCCTAACAGTACTCACCACATGCTCCTAACAGTACTCACCACATGCTCCTAACAGTACTCACCACATGATCCTAACAGTACTCACCACATGCCCCTAACAGTACTCACCACATGATCCTAACAGTACTCACCACATGCCCCTAACAGTACTCACCACATGATCCTAACAGTACTCACCACATGCCTCTAACAGTACTCACCACATGATCCTAACAGTGCTCACCACATGATCCTAACAGTACTCACCACATGATCCTAACAGTACTCACCACATGCTCCTAACAGTACTCACCACATGATCCTAACAGTACTCACCACATGATCCTAACAGTACTCACCACATGATCCTAACAGTACTCACCACATGATCCTAACAGTACTCACCACATGCCCTAACAGTACTCACCACATGATCCTAACAGTACTCACCACATGCCCCTAACAGTACTCACCACATGATCCTAACAGTACTCACCACATGCCCCTAACAGTACTCACCACATGATCCTAACAGTACTCACCACATGATCCTAACAGTACTCACCACATGATCCTAACAGTACTCACCACATGATCCTAACAGTACTCACCACATGCCCCTAACAGTACTCACCACATGCCCTAACAGTACTCACCACATGATCCTAACAGTACTCACCACATGCTCCTAACAGTACTCACCACATGCTCCTAACAGTACTCACCACATGCCCCTAACAGTACTCACCACATGATCCTAACAGTACTCACCACATGATCCTAACAGTACTCACCACATGATCCTAACAGTACTCACCACATGCTCCTAACAGTACTCACCACATGATCCTAACAGTACTCACCACATGCCCCTAACAGTACTCACCACATGATCCTAACAGTACTCACCACATCCTAACAGTACTCACCACATGATCCTAACAGTACTCACCACATGATCCTAACAGTACTCACCACATGCTCCTAACAGTACTCACCACATGATCCTAACAGTACTCACCACATGCCCCTAACAGTACTCACCACATGCCCCTAACAGTACTCACCACATGATCCTAACAGTACTCACCACATGATCCTAACAGTACTCACCACATGATCCTAACAGTACTCACCACATGATCCTAACAGTACTCACCACATGATCCTAACAGTACTCACCACATGCCCCTAACAGTACTCACCACATGCTCCTAACAGTACTCACCACATGCCCTAACAGTACTCACCACATGCTCCTAACAGTACTCACCACATGATCCTAACAGTACTCACCACATGCCCCTAACAGTACTCACCACATGATCCTAACAGTACTCACCACATGCCCTAACAGTACTCACCACATGCTCCTAACAGTACTCACCACATGATCCTAACAGTACTCACCACATGCCCCTAACAGTACTCACCACATGCCCCTAACAGTACTCACCACATGATCCTAACAGTACTCACCACATGCCCCTAACAGTACTCACACATGCCCCTAACAGTACTCACCACATGCCCTAACAGTACTCACCACATGATCCTAACAGTACTCACCACATGATCCTAACAGTACTCACCACATGATCCTAACAGTACTCACCACATGCCCTAACAGTACTCACCACATGATCCTAACAGTACTCACCACATGATCCTAACAGTACTCACCACATGATCCTAACAGTACTCACCACATGCTCCTAACAGTACTCACCACATGCCCCTAACAGTACTCACCACATGATCCTAACAGTACTCACCACATGATCCTAACAGTACTCACCACATGATCCTAACAGTACTCACCACATGCCCCTAACAGTACTCACCACATGATCCTAACAGTACTCACCACATGCCCCTAACAGTACTCACCACATGATCCTAACAGTACTCACCACATGCCTAACAGTACTCACCACATGATCCTAACAGTACTCACCACATGATCCTAACAGTACTCACCACATGCTCCTAACAGTACTCACCACATGATCCTAACAGTACTCACCACATGCTCCTAACAGTACTCACCACATGCCCCTAACAGTACTCACCACATGCCCCTAACAGTACTCACCACATGATCCTAACAGTGCTCACCACATGCCCTAACAGTACTCACCACATGATCCTAACAGTGCTCACCACATGCCCCTAACAGTACTCACCACATGATCCTAACAGTACTCACCACATGATCCTAACAGTACTCACCACATGATCCTAACAGTACTCACCACATGATCCTAACAGTACTCACCACATGATCCTAACAGTACTCACCACATGATCCTAACAGTACTCACCACATGATCCTAACAGTACTCACCACATGATCCTAACAGTACTCACCACATGATCCTAACAGTACTCACCACATGATCCTAACAGTACTCACCACATCCTAACAGTACTCACCACATGATCCTAACAGTACTCACCACATGATCCTAACAGTACTCACCACATGCTCCTAACAGTACTCACCACATGATCCTAACAGTACTCACCACATGCTCCTAACAGTACTCACCACATGCCCCTAACAGTACTCACCACATGCCCCTAACAGTACTCACCACATGATCCTAACAGTACTCACCACATGCCCCTAACAGTACTCACCACATGCCCCTAACAGTACTCACCACATGATCCTAACAGTACTCACCACATGCTCCTAACAGTACTCACCACATGATCCTAACAGTACTCACCACATGATCCTAACAGTACTCACCACATGATCCTAACAGTACTCACCACATGATCCTAACAGTACTCACCACATGATCCTAACAGTACTCACCACATGCTCCTAACAGTACTCACCACATGCTCCTAACAGTACTCACCACATGCCCTAACAGTACTCACCACATGCTCCTAACAGTACTCACCACATGATCCTAACAGTACTCACCACATGCCCTAACAGTACTCACCACATGCTCCTAACAGTACTCACCACATGATCCTAACAGTACTCACCACATGCCCTAACAGTACTCACCACATGCCCCTAACAGTACTCACCACATGATCCTAACAGTACTCACCACATGCCTAACAGTACTCACCACATGCCCTAACAGTACTCACCACATGCCCCTAACAGTACTCACCACATGATCCTAACAGTACTCACCACATGATCCTAACAGTACTCACCACATGATCCTAACAGTACTCACCACATGCCCTAACAGTACTCACCACATGCCCTAACAGTACTCACCACATGATCCTAACAGTACTCACCACATGCTCCTAACAGTACTCACCACATGCTCCTAACAGTACTCACCACATGCCCCTAACAGTACTCACCACATGATCCTAACAGTACTCACCACATGATCCTAACAGTACTCACCACATGATCCTAACAGTACTCACCACATGATCCTAACAGTACTCACCACATGATCCTAACAGTACTCACCACATGATCCTAACAGTGCTCACCACATGATCCTAACAGTACTCACCACATGATCCTAACAGTACTCACCACATGCCCCTAACAGTACTCACCACATGATCCTAACAGTACTCACCACATGCCCCTAACAGTACTCACCACATGATCCTAACAGTACTCACCACATGCCCTAACAGTACTCACCACATGCCCCTAACAGTACTCACCACATGCCCCTAACAGTACTCACCACATGATCCTAACAGTACTCACCACATGATCCTAACAGTACTCACCACATGATCCTAACAGTACTCACCACATGCTCCTAACAGTACTCACCACATGATCCTAACAGTACTCACCACATGCCCCTAACAGTACTCACCACATGCCCCTAACAGTACTCACCACATGATCCTAACAGTACTCACCACATGCCCCTAACAGTACTCACCACATGATCCTAACAGTACTCACCACATGATCCTAACAGTACTCACCACATGATCCTAACAGTACTCACCACATGCCCTAACAGTACTCACCACATGATCCTAACAGTACTCACCACATGCCCCTAACAGTACTCACCACATGCCCTAACAGTACTCACCACATGATCCTAACAGTACTCACCACATGCTCCTAACAGTACTCACCACATGCCCCTAACAGTACTCACCACATGATCCTAACAGTACTCACCACATGATCCTAACAGTACTCACCACATGCTCCTAACAGTACTCACCACATGATCCTAACAGTGCTCACCACATGCCCCTAACAGTGCTCACCACATGCCCCTAACAGTGCTCACCACATGCCCCTAACAGTACTCACCACATGATCCTAACAGTACTCACCACATGCTCCTAACAGTGCTCACCACATGATCCTAACAGTGCTCACCACATGCCCCTAACAGTGCTCACCACATGATCCTAACAGTCTCACCACATGATCCTAACAGTGCTCACCACATGTCCTAACAGTACTCACCACATGATCCTAACAGTACTCACCACATGCTCCTAACAGTACTCACCACATGCTCCTAACAGTACTCACCACATGCCCCTAACAGTACTCACCACATGCTCCTAACAGTACTCACCACATGATCCTAACAGTACTCACCACATGCTCCTAACAGTACTCACCACATGATCCTAACAGTACTCACCACATGCCCCTAACAGTACTCACCACATGCTCCTAACAGTACTCACCACATGCCCCTAACAGTACTCACCACATGATCCTAACAGTACTCACCACATGATCCTAACAGTACTCACCACATGATCCTAACAGTACTCACCACATGATCCTAACAGTACTCACCACATGATCCTAACAGTACTCACCACATGATCCTAACAGTGCTCACCACATGATCCTAACAGTGCTCACCACATGATCCTAACAGTGCTCACCACATGATCCTAACAGTACTCACCACATGATCCTAACAGTACTCACCACATGCCCCTAACAGTACTCACCACATGCCCCTAACAGTACTCACCACATGATCCTAACAGTACTCACCACATGCCCCTAACAGTACTCACCACATGATCCTAACAGTACTCACCACATGATCCTAACAGTACTCACCACATGATCCTAACAGTACTCACCACATGATCCTAACAGTGCTCACCACATGATCCTAACAGTACTCACCACATGATCCTAACAGTACTCACCACATGCCCCTAACAGTACTCGCCACATGATCCTAACAGTATTCACCACATGCCCCTAACAGTACTCACCACATGATCCTAACAGTACTCACCACATGATCCTAACAGTACTCACCACATGATCCTAACAGTACTCACCACATGCCCCTAACAGTACTCACCACATGCCCCTAACAGTACTCACCACATGATCCTAACAGTACTCACCACATGCCTCTAACAGTACTCACCACATGCCCCTAACAGTACTCACCACATCCCCTAACAGTACTCACCACATGATCCTAACAGTACTCACCACATGATCCTAACAGTACTCACCACATATCCTAAACAGTACTCACCACATGATCCTAACAGTACTCACCACATGCCCCTAACAGTACTCACCACATGATCCTACAACAGTACTCACCACATGATCCTAACAGTACTCACCACATGCTCCTAACAGTACTCACCACATGCCCTAACAGTACTCACCACATGATCCTAACAGTACTCACCATGCTCCTAACAGTACTCACCACATGCCCCTAACAGTACTCACCACATGATCCTAACAGTACTCACCACATGCCTAACAGTACTCACCACATGCTCCTAACAGTACTCACCACATGATCCTAACAGTACTCACCACATGCCCTAACAGTGCTCACCACATGATCCTAACAGTACTCACCACATGCCCCTAACAGTACTCACCACATGATCCTAACAGTACTCACCACATGCTCCTAACAGTACTCACCACATGATCCTAACAGTACTCACCACATGCCCCTAACAGTGCTCACCACATGATCCCTAACAGTACTCACCACATGCTCCTAACAGTACTCACCACATGATCCTACAGTACTCACCACATCCCCTAACAGTACTCACCACATGCCCCTAACAGTACTCACCACATGATCCTAACAGTACTCACCACATGCCCCTAACAGTACTCACCACATGATCCTAACAGTACTCACCACATGATCCTAACAGTACTCACCACATGATCCTAACAGTACTCACCACATGCATCCTAACAGTAGTCTCACCACATGATCCTAACAGTACTCACCACATGATCCTAACAGTACTCACCACATCCCCTAACAGTACTCACCACATGATCCTAACAGTACTCACCACATGCCCCTAACAGTACTCACCACATGATCCTAACAGTACTCACCACATGATCCTAACAGTGCTCACCACATGATCCTAACAGTACTCACCACATGCCCCTAACAGTACTCACCACATGCCCCTAACAGTACTCCCACATGATCCTAACAGTACTCACCACATGCCCTAACAGTACTCACCACATGCCCCTAACAGTACTCACACCTGCCCCTAACAGTACTCACCACATGATCCTAACAGTACTCACCACATGATCCTAACGTACTCACCACATGATCCTAACAGTACTCACCCCATGATCCTAACAGTACTCACCACATGCCCCTAACAGTACTCACCACATGATCCTAACAGTACTCACC
>WNGS01162292.1:166245-182075 GCA_020271785.1 Procambarus virginalis
CAGAGTACAGGTGTTGCTAAAACAGATTGACTCAAGAAATTAAAATTATTAAATTACGTAAGTGATTACGTAAGTGACATCAAGTGATTGTCATGGATTTCTTTAGTTAATGAGGCTGCGTCAGTCAACCAGTCAACCCTGGGTACGTATTAAAGAAAAAGGAACAGAAAACTCTCAGTAGAAATGGATGTAAAGTCTTATTTGTAAGTGGAAAATGACTTCACATTCCAGAAAGAATATTTCAGAAATCCCCGACGCAGCCCGAGACCGTCAATGGAAAGATCAGATCTGATCCCATCAAAATACCAACAGTCAGCTTGGGAATCTCCCACCAGCAGCTCCAAGGAATGCCACCAGATAAATTATTATCTGGTGGAGGCTCGGCTCTCGTAACAGATAAGTGGAAAATTGGATTAAATGAAAGGTGGCCTCAAGGTCTTGTATACAAATGTTGGTAAATGTAAATTATACATCCAGTTGTGCTCAAATATACTTGAATGATGAAGGTAGGGAAGGTTACTGTATTTTAATATGTGTGGCTGACTAGCTCGGCGGACACTAATAGTGTTTATAACAAATACTTTATCACTTCCTTCAATTTCAATTAGGTAAATAATAATTTAATTAATAATATTTAATTAATGATAATTCATTGTGACGGGGGACAGGCAGCCAGAGTACTACAGTACCAGACTGTACTACAGGGACCCCAAATGACATTGAAACAAATAATAATAGTTCCATAAACCGACAAAGAAGGCGTGAGGTGGAGCAAGAGAAGCCTGGAGGGCGGCTTATATTGTGCTGACTATCACGACGGGAGATAGATCACACGTCTCCAACAACTGACCAGTTAGTTTAACATTTATTGTCGGAAAATGTCCTGACTCGATAATAACAGTCACTTGGCTGGCATCTTAATTGTGTATCTTGAAATAAGGAAAGCATTAGAAACTGTGCCTCACCAGAGACTAATTAAACACCCCTCATCCCCCAGGGTAGTCCCAGACCAGCCCCCGGGACGTCACCCCTCACCCCCCAGGGTAGTCCCAGACCAGCCCGGGGACGTCACCCCTCACCCCCCAGGGTAGTCCCAGACCAGCCCCGGGACGTCACCCCTCACCCCCAGGGTAGTCCCAGACCAGCCCCCGGGACGTCACCCCTCATCCCCCAGGGTAGTCCCAGACCAGCCCCGGGGACGTCACCCCTCATCCCCCAGGGTAGTCCCAGACCAGCCCCCGGGGACGTCACCCCTCATCCCCCAGGGTAGTCCCAGACCAGCCCCGGGGACGTCACCCCTCATCCCCCAGGGTGGTCCCAGACCAGCCCCCGGGACGTCACCCCTCACCCCCCAGGGTAGTCCCAGACCAGCCCCGGGGACGTCACCCCTCACCCCCCAGGGTAGTCCCAGACCAGCCCCCGGGACGTCACCCCCCAGGTAGTCCCAGACCAGCCCCGGGGACGTCACCCCTCACCCCCCAGGGTGGTCCCAGACCAGCCCCGGGGACGTCACCCCTCACCCCCAGGGTAGTCCCAGACCAGCCCCGGGGACGTCACCCCCCAGGGTAGTCCCAGACCAGCCCGGGGACGTCACCCCCCAGGGTAGTCCCAGACCAGCCCCTGGGCTCTCACAGCTCATCTTCAGAGTTGTCACACAGCAGGTTTAAGGCTTTGAGAGCTCAGCCCCCAGGAATGTCACAGCTCAGCCTCCAGGAATGTCACAACTCAGCCCCCAGGAATGTCACAGCTCAGCCTCCAGGAATGTCACAACTCAGCCTCCAGGAATGTCACAGCTCAGCCTCCAGGAATGTCACAACTCAGCCTCCAGGAATGTCACAGCTCAGCCCCCAGGAATGTCACAGCTCAGCCTCCAGGAATGTCACAGCTCAGCCCCCAGGAATGTCACAACTCAGCCCCCAGGAATGTCACAGCTCAGCCCCCAGGAATGTCACAGCTCAGCCCCCAGGCATGTCACAGCTCAGCCTCCAGGAATGTCACAGCTCAGCCCCCAGGAATGTCACAGCTCAGCCCCCAGGAATGTCACAGCTCAGCCCCCAGGAATGTCACAACTCAGCCCCCAGGAATGTCACAGCTCAGCCCCAGGAATGTCACAGCTCAGCCCCCAGGAATGTCACAACTCAGCCCCCAGGAATGTCACAGCTCAGCCTCCAGGAATGTCACAGCTCAGCCTCCAGGAATGTCACAACTCAGCCCCCAGGAATGTCACAGCTCAGCCCCCAGGAATGTCACAGCTCAGCCTCCAGGAATGTCACAGCTCAGCCCCCAGGCATGTCACAGCTCACCCTCCTGGGTGTCACAGCTCACCCTCCTGGGTGTCACAGCTCTAACCTGCACCATACACAAGCCACAATGGTCATATAGAGCCCGGGCACTAACCTGCACCATACACAAGCCACAATGGTCATATAGAGCCCGGGGCTCTAACCTGCACCATACACAAGCCACAATGGTCATATAGAGCCCAGGGCTCTAACCTGCACCATACACAAGCCACAATGGACATATAGAGCCCGGGGCTCTAACCTGCACCATACACAAGCCACAATGGTCATATAGAGCCCGGGGCTCTAACCTGCACCATACACAAGCCACAATGGTCATATAGAGCCCGGGGCTCTAACCTGCACCATACACAAGCCACAATGGACATATAGAGCCCGGGGCTCTAACCTGCACCATACACAAGCCACAATGGTCATATAGAGCCCGGGGCTCTAACCTGCACCATACACAAGCCACAATGGTCATATAGAGCCCGGGGCTCTAACCTGCACCATACACAAGCCACTAACATTAAGCGTGACCGCCACCGCAGACCTCCCACCTGCTTCACTTCCCTCTACACGGAACGTTACTTGAGCGTCCTGCTGCGTCGACGGTGATGTTATTGTTGTGGTGCTGGTTCATGTGGCCCCGCTGCTCTCAGGGCTGGGGTTAGTAGGTCCACCACTACCCGCTGCTCTCAGGGCTGGGGTTAGTAGGTCCACCACTACCCGCTGCTCTCAGAGCTGGGGTTAGTAGGTCCACCACTACACGCTGCTCTCAGAGCTGGGGTTAGTTGGTCCACCACTACCCGCTGCTCTCAGGGCTGGGGTTAGTTGGTCCACCACTACCCGCTGCTCTCAGGGCTGGGGTTAGTAGGTCCACCACTACCCGCTGCTCTCAGGGCTGGGGTTAGTTGGTCCACCACTACACGCTGCTCTCAGAGCTGGGGTTAGTAGGTCCACCACTACACGCTGCTCTCAGAGCTGGGGTTAGTAGGTCCACCACTACACGCTGCTCTCAGAGCTGGGGTTAGTTGGTCCACCACTACACGCTGCTCTCAGGGCTGGGGTTAGTTGGTCCACCACTACACGCTGCTCTCAGGGCTGGGGTTAGTAGGTCCACCACTACCCGCTGCTCTCAGAGCTGGGGTTAGTAGGTCCACCACTACACGCTGCTCTCAGAGCTGGGGTTAGTTGGTCCACCACTACCCGCTGCTCTCAGGGCTGGGGTTAGTAGGTCCACCACTACCCGCTGCTCTCAGAGCTGGGGTTAGTAGGTCCACCACTACACGCTGCTCTCAGAGCTGGGGTTAGTTGGTCCACCACTACACGCTGCTCTCAGGGCTGGGGTTAGTTGGTCCACCACTACACGCTGCTCTCAGGGCTGGGGTTAGTAGGTCCACCACTACCCGCTGCTCTCAGGGCTGGGGTTAGTAGGTCCACCACTACCCGCTGCTCTCAGGGCTGGGGTTAGTAGGTCCACCACTACACGCTGCTCTCAGGGCTGGGGTTAGTTGGTCCACCACTACACGCTGC
Organism: Procambarus virginalis; assembly: GCA_020271785.1. Classification (NCBI taxonomy): domain Eukaryota; kingdom Metazoa; phylum Arthropoda; class Malacostraca; order Decapoda; family Cambaridae; genus Procambarus; species Procambarus virginalis. The sequence goes on from WNGS01162292.1 coordinate 170,067, forward strand.
TCTCAGGGCTGGGGTTAGTTGGTCCACCACTACACGCTGCTCTCAGGGCTGGGGTTAGTTGGTCCACCACTACACGCTGCTCTCAGGGCTGGGGTTAGTTGGTCCACCACTACACGCTGCTCTCAGGGCTGGGGTTAGTAGGTCCACCACTACCCGCTGCTCTCAGAGCTGGGGTTAGTAGGTCCACCACTACACGCTGCTCTCAGGGCTGGGGTTAGTTGGTCCACCACTACACGCTGCTCTCAGGGCTGGGGTTAGTAGGTCCACCACTACACGCTGCTCTCAGGGCTGGGGTTAGTTGGTCCACCACTACACGCTGCTCTCAGGGCTGGGGTTAGTTGGTCCACCACTACCCGCTGCTCTCAGAGCTGGGGTTAGTAGGTCCACCACTACACGCTGCTCTCAGAGCTGGGGTTAGTAGGTCCACCACTACACGCTGCTCTCAGAGCTGGGGTTAGTTGGTCCACCACTACCCGCTGCTCTCAGGGCTGGGGTTAGTTGGTCCACCACTACACGCTGCTCTCAGAGCTGGGGTTAGTTGGTCCACCACTACACGCTGCTCTCAGGGCTGGGGTTAGTAGGTCCACCACTACACGCTGCTCTCAGAGCTGGGGTTAGTTGGTCCACCACTACACGCTGCTCTCAGGGCTGGGGTTAGTTGGTCCACCACTACACGCTGCTCTCAGAGCTGGGGTTAGTAGGTCCACCACTACCCGCTGCTCTCAGGGCTGGGGTTAGTAGGTCCACCACTACACGCTGCTCTCAGAGCTGGGGTTAGTAGGTCCACCACTACACGCTGCTCTCAGAGCTGGGGTTAGTAGGTCCACCACTACCCGCTGCTCTCAGAGCTGGGGTTAGTTGGTCCACCACTACACGCTGCTCTCAGAGCTGGGGTTAGTTGGTCCACCACTACACGCTGCTCTCAGGGCTGGGGTTAGTAGGTCCACCACTACACGCTGCTCTCAGGGCTGGGGTTAGTAGGTCCACCACTACACGCTGCTCTCAGAGCTGGGGTTAGTAGGTCCACCACTACACGCTGCTCTCAGAGCTGGGGTTAGTTGGTCCACCACTACACGCTGCTCTCAGAGCTGGGGTTAGTTGGTCCACCACTACACGCTGCTCTCAGGGCTGGGGTTAGTTGGTCCACCACTACACGCTGCTCTCACAGTACCACAGTAATCACCGTTACTGTGACAGAGTACCACAGTAACAATAACAAGGACAGGCAGCCAGGACTCTAGCCTATCACCAGCTATAGAGCCGTCAGTGTGAACAAGAACACAGAGCTCCTGAAGGAAGGAGAGCTCTATAAACACACAGCTCCTGGAGGGAGGAGAGCTCTATAAACACACAGCTCCTGGAGGAAGGAGAGCTCTATAAACACACAGCTCCTGGAAGAAGGAGAGCTCTATAAACACACAGCTCCTGGTGGAAGGAGAGCTCTATAAACACACAGCTCCTGGAGGAAGGAGAGCTCTATAAACACACAGCTCCTGGAGGAAGGAGAGCTCTATAAACACACAGCTCCTGGAAGAAAGGGAGCTCTATAAACACACAGCTCCTGAAGGAAGGGGAGCTCTATAAACACACAGCTCCTGGAGGAAGGGGAGCTCTATAAACACACAGCTCCTGAAGGAAGGGGAGCTCTATAAACACACAGCTCCTGGAGGAAGAGGAGCTCTATAAACACACAGCTCCTGGAGGAAGAGGAGCTCTATAAACACACAGCTCCTGGAGGAAGGGGAGCTCTATAAACACACAGCTCCTGGAGGAAGGGGAGCTCTATAAACACACAGCTCCTGGAGGAAGGAGAGCTCTATAAACACTAAGCTCTTTTGTTAATATATCTATTTTTATTTATATATCTATCTTGTGATCAGTCTAGTGATCTATCTATTCATCCATGTCCCTATCCTTCCATCTGTCTATCCATCCATCTGCTCATCAATCTATCCATCTATTCATTTATCTATCCGTCTAACTATTCATCTGTTCATGTGTATGCGTCTATCCATTTATCTATCTATCCATCCATCTTCTAACCTGACCATCTATCCATCCATATAGCTTCGTCCTCCACACTTCCTCTCTACCACTCCCTTCTCCCGCCCCATCCCCCCCTTCCCGTCGTCCTCCACACTCACCCATCCCATCCCTGACCCCTCCTCTCTCCCCCACCCCGCCTAGCCTTTCTTTTCGTAAGGCTATAAATATTTCGGCCTACCCTGACCTGCCTATGACCGTGCCACACCCCAGACCACCTCCCTTGCAAGTTTGAGGACGGACAGTCAGACAGACATGATCTCTTATAGTATACTATGGAGTGGGGGTACTCGGCGTTGTCCGGGTCTGTCTGTCCCACAACGGTCCATCTAGCACTTTATCTATCTGTCGATCTATTTATCTATCTATCCATCTATTATATATCACTTGCCCCCAACGAAGGCACACCTTCGTATTGCTGAAAAGAGGCAGGGAGAGCGGTACCAAGTCGCACCCGAAAGGAACGACAAGAGAGGAAGCTGCGAAGAAAGAGAGGGAGATGACCACGAAGGCCAAAAGAATGAAGTTGGGATTGAATATGATATTGCCAAGTGGTGTCGTAAGCCTTTCCCAGGTCAAAAAGGACAGCAACAACGGAGGTCTTCGCAGAAAAAGCAGTATGAATATAGACCTCCATGTTCACCAGGACATCTGTCGTGCTGCGGCACTTGCGGAAACCAAATTGAGAAGGGGAGAGGAGGTGATGGTGTTCCAGGAACCACATCAGAGGAGCGTTAACCATACGTTCAAAGAGTTTGCAGACACAACTTGTGAGGGCAATAGGGCGAAAGTCCTTAGGGGAAGTTCCCAGAGACCCTGGTTTGTGTACAGGGAGGACAACGGCATCGAACCAGTCCTCATGGACTGACGACGACTCCCAGATCCGATTATACAGACTCAGTAAATACTGAGATGTGCACGGAGGGAGATGGCGAAGCATCTCATAATGAATACCATCGGAGCCCGCCGCCGTAGAACCGCAGAGGGTCAGGGCAGAACGAAGTTCAGAGAGAGAGAAGGGATCATTTTAGGGAAGTCGAAGACGAGTGCAGAAATCTAAAGGACGAGACTCAAGGACAGGTTTACGAAGAAGGGAAAATTGGGGAAGATGAAGACCAGAGCTAACAGAAGAAAAGTGGGAACCCAGTTCGGAAGCGACCTGCAACGGGTCCGTCACAAGAGTACCACAGAGGTGAAGGACCGGTGAAACATCGGGAACGAACTTACCCGCTATTTTGCGGATACGCTTCCAGATCTGTGGCAGAGGAGTTTCGGACGTAATGGTGGAGACATAAGATGCCCAACATTCACGTTTAGCCGTACGGATGGCCCTACGGGCCACCGCACTCACTTTCTGAAAGAAAAGAAAAGAATCGGCCGTCTGCCGACGGCGGTGCCTCTTCCAGGCTGCACGCTTATAGTGGACAGCCCGAGCACAGTCTGCACACCACCAGGGAACGCACTTCCATGGACCCTGAGAGGAAGAGCAAGGAATAGAGCGGAGGGCAGCGTCGAAGACAGTGTCATGAAAAAGGAGGAGAGCACGAGGGAGAGGCAGAAGGGAGAGGTCAGAGAGAGCAGCACTGAGGGTAAATAGGTTCCAGTCCACTTTAGCAAACTGCCACCTAGAGAAGGAGAGGGAAGGGCGAAAACAGAAAAAGGAAACAAGGATGGGGAAATGGTCACTGCCATGGAGGTCATCAAGAACCTGCCATGTGAAATTTAAGTAAAGAGAAGAAGAGCAAAGAGAAAGATCAAGACAGGAAAGGGTGCGAGTCCGAGAGTCCAAATGAGTGGGCTCACCAGAATTCAGAAGAGACAAGGAAGAAGAGAGGGTAAACGCTCAAGAAGGCGACCTTGGGTGTTCGTCAGAACATCACCCCAAAGAGAATGACAACAATTGAAATCACCCAGCAGGAGCACAGGCTCCGGCAAGGAGTCTAGTAGGTGTTTCAGATCAGGAAGAGAAAGTGGGACACTCTGGGGGAGATCATGTACCAACCATGTACCATTTCCCCACAAAGATACGAGCAGCAGAACAATGGAGAGGCGAAGGAAAAAGTAAGGGGACAAAGGGAACATCAGAGCGAATCAAGAGAGCAGAAGAGTTGGGAGCCCCAGCTGTTGCTGGGGGAAGGGAGAGAAAGGAATAGCCACGAAAGCGACCAGGACGAACACCAAGCATCGGCTCCTGGAGACAAACACAAAGGGGCGAAAACCTCGAAATCAGAAATTAGAGTCTGAGGAAATTGGCGTAATAACCCCGAACGTTCCATTGAAGATTAGACATCGACAAGAAGAGAAAGGACAACAACAGAAAACAAGGAAGATACAAAGGCGAAAGAGCAACATAGCACGTTAAAGAATATCAGGGTTGGGATCAGGGTCAGCAAAGTCAGGGTTAGGGGGCATGGGTAAACTGAGCAAAGACGGAGGGAAGGAAGCGGGAGAACAGACCAGAGGTGGGTGGGCGGGGTCCGGAGGAGGAGGAGGAAGAGGAGGAGACAACGGAGAGGAGCAGTCAAGGACAGCAGCAGGAAGAGAGGGAGTAGAAAGAGGGGAGCACACCTCAGCAAGGGCAGCAACCGAGAGGAAAGCGGAGGACAAAGAAACCTCCATAGCAGGAACAGGGGGCGCAACCACTGAAACGGGAGGGGAAGGAGCAATAGAGCCAGTAGTAGGGGCCGAGGAAGAAAGCGAAGCCTTCTTACCCGCTGGGGGAGGAGGAAGGAGAGGAGCCAGGCTTACGCTTTTGACTTAAAGAAACCGGTGTCCCAGCAACTGCGTACCGGGCAACGGATTCCAGCGTCTCAACAGGGGAAGCTGAACGAGATCACACATGACAGCCGTTAGGAGAGTGATGGACATCAGCCTGCACCGACAGGCGGCTGGGAGAGTCAAGAGACGGAGGAGAAGGATGGCAAGGAGGATCGGAGGGAGACAAGGAAAAAGACACAGGAGACATGACAGACTGGGTAGAAAGAAGGGGAACCCTTCGGGACAGAACTCAAAGGAACAGAGGAGGGGGCAGTGGGCGTATCAGGGTCCAAGGCCCGGAAACGGTTGTGAGTCTGAGGAAGGTGGGAAGGACGAGGAGAGGAAGAGCGCAACACGCGAGCATAAGAGACGTTAGCATAAGGTGGGAGCCGGCGAACCTGGCGCCTCGCCTCAGGAAAAGATAAACGCTCCCGGTGCTTCAAATTGAGGCAGCAGCCTCAAGCTTGTAATGGATACAGGCATGGGAAAAGGTAGGATGGGCCTCACCGCAGTTGAGGCAGCGAGCCTGGGGAGAAGTGCACTCCGACTTAGAGTGACCTTTACCCCCACACAAAGGACAGAGAGAGACAGTCCCAGAGAAGCAGAGGGCACCATGCCCAAACTTCCAGCACTTGTTACAAAGCCGAGAAGAAGGAATATACTCCTGGACAGAGCACCTGGCACCAGCAAGAATGACAGGATGGAAGGTCCTGCCACCAAAGGTAATCTTCAAAACTCGAAGGGGTTGACGGCGACGACCATGAGGGGGACGACTAAACGAGTCTACCTGGAGGACAGAATGGCCTTGGGCATCAAGGATGTGCCGAATATCATCGTGGCAGTCCTGCAGATTCCGAACACCGGTCGTAACATGGGGCGGGAGGAGAATAGTACCAACACTGGCATTCAACCGAGCGTTCTTTGAGACCCGAACAGGGATCTCGCCAAGGCAGGATAAGGCAGCCAAGCGGGAAGCTGCATCCTGAGAAGGAGCAGCAACGACACGTGTACCGAGACGAGTGGGGTTGAAGGTAACATAGGCATCCACGGAATCAACAAGATGCCGATGGAGGGAGAAATCATCAAGAGGCGCAGAATCAAGAGGGAGGAGATCAAAGTATTTGGCCCATGTAGCGGGACCAAACAAGGCCTGATACGCATCAGTACGGGAAGGAATCGAGCGAGTGCGGCCGTGGCGCTGATGGTGTTGAGAACTCCCACAGATAAAGGGGTTAAAAGGCGCAGTAGTCACAACGAGAGACTTAGCCGCACCAGGGGACGAAGTGGTCACCACTGGGGGCTTGAGGCTCGACCCAACCACAGAGGAGGGAGGAGAGCTGGGGGAAGAAGTCAGGATGGTCAAAGGAGGAGCAAGGTCGGGGCCCAACGCAGCAGGGGCTACAGAGCCCGGTCTTCCAATACAGGCCGACTCGGGGGCTTGGTTGCCCATCCCACGTGCCTGAGAGAGTACAACAGAAACATTCAACGACATACTGACGAAGAGAGAAATTCATCCATGAATGAGCCCCCATACCCACCATGGAGCCACAATTAGAGATAGGACACCCAACAGGAAGCTATCGCTGATCATGCCGGGGCCCCCTAGGGGTGCGTCGTGAGTATACGCCCCACAAACACCACCTTAAGAACCGTCAGTCTGTCGAGATCAGGTTCAGCAACGAAAGGGGGATTGACAATGAAAGGTTCCCCTCGCTCGAGACGTTGGGTACTACAGTTCTACTGGTGCAAGAGTATTCCTCCTCAAGCACCCGGGCATCAAAATAGAAGAAGTCCTAAGGAATAACCAAAACAAGCAAAAGGTCGGCAGGAAACGACAAGCAGATAGAAGAAGAAGGGGGAGAAAAACGAAACATAAGGAAAGAAAAAGCGATCTGGCACAATTAGAGAAGACTGCAGCAGGAGTGAAAGGCCACAAAAGGACAGAGGACTGTCCCAGGGAGCATCACACTCTGGCAGCCGTCCACTACGCCCCCTCACGGAGCCAACGGGCCGGATGAGGAGGGGGCGTACCTAGTCAAGCATAAGACTAAACTAGAAAAGGTTCAAAGGTTTGCCACCAGACTAATACCCGAACTGAGGGGTATGAGTTACGAGGAGAGATTCGTATTTCAAGTATGTAACAAGTATAATTGTTATGCATATTTGGATGTAACATGTATATTTGTTACATATATAAGGATGTATTTTCAATGGGATGTAACAAGGGAACACTGTACTTGAAGAATAGAACGGACTATTATTGCTAATGGCTCTATAGACATGAATCCCAGTATCCATATAGCCTTATCAATATAAATAAAAATAGAAATGTTCGTTTGTGCATAATCGCTAATCTCCGAAGGTTCTTCATCGATTGCTTTGAGATTTTCACAAAACGTTCCATTTGCATCCGCGCAGGTTTTTATATGAATACTATGTAGATGTCACGTCTGTGACGGTAAAAAAAAATGCTTTTTCTGAAAAACTGTTTTTCATGTGTTTTCCATGTGAGGGAAATCTTCGAAACCTCTTTACCGATTTCTCTGAAATTTTGACACAACGTTGCTTTCAAATAGGCGCATCTTTTTATGTCTACAATATACATGCCTCACCTGTGACAGGAAAAAACGTTTTTTTTTTTTTTTAAACGGCGCCATCTGTTGGACGTAAAAGCAACACACGCTCTAATCTCCGAAAGTTCTTCACCAATTGCTTTGAAATTTTGACACAACATGGTGTTCGAATAGGTGCGTCTTTTTATATACCTACTATATGGATGCCTCCCCTGTGACAGGTAAAAACATGCATTTTTGAAACACAGCACCATCTGTTGCACATAATAGCAACATGCACGATATACTAAATATGTCACGAAATCCATTTCAATGTTTACGATTGCATTGATAAATTTTATTTTCATAGATTTCGATTTATTTTATTTTTATTGAATTATTTTGTGTGACATTGTATTGGAATTGAGCTATGTTGTTTACCATGCCATTCATTTCATAAGTATAAATATAAATGCCACACCTGTGACAGGAAAAACTATGCTTTTCTTGAAAAAACTCCATCTGTTGCATGTAAGAGCAACACACATGCTATACTAAATATGTTACAATTCCATTTCAATGTTTCTGATTGCATTGATAAATTGAATTTTCATACATTTTGATTTATTTTTATTTTTATTTAATTATTTTGTGTGAATTGCATTGGAATTGATTTCGTGAGTATAGTTTATATATATTTTTTTCATATTTTCATTTAATTTTTTAACAGTTATTCTTATATTTTAGTGTCACATGAGAACATGTTTAGAGAACATGTTTAGAGAACATGAGGTCACTAGATGTTCCCAATTTTCTGATTGGAACATCAGACCATTTGGGAATGCATCGGACGAGGGGGTGGGGAATGGTGAGGATGACGAGGGGACGGAAGTGAGAGATAGTGGGGAGTGTTGGAAATTTCCAACACTTATCATCTATTATTATATTATAATAAATTACCATTACCTTACTAATTGCAGTAGTTCTTAACACCACTAACAGTAGTGTTAATATAATTTAATCTGAGCATATTGCTGATAATATGACTCCTGATAATGTAAAATCGAGAGTTATTAATTGAAATTATTTAGTAACAGTTTTTATTCTGTTACGATCGAATGCTCTGGAGAAGTATAAATATTATCTCCATTTCTCGCTAGAGATCATTTATCGAGAATATTATAATTATTAAATCCCTATAATTCCAACCCAGTTCATATTATCGCATTTCATCCATAATTGCGCGGAAAAGAATAATTCGTGTTTAATAATTTCCGTGGTGAATGCGAGAGCGGGGAGGGAGGAAGGCGGCGACGCCATTACTCAACAAGGCTTGGTCACGAGGCAGCGTGGGTGAAGCACATGGCAGTTGCTGGGAATTCTTATCGACAAGAATTACGTTGATACCCAGTTAATAAGTGAAATTTACTTGCCTATGTGTTCTCTAGTGCCTCGTCAGTTAATAACGCGTCGACAATTAGTACCAGGACTCGTAATTAAGTGTGCACAGCAGTGAACATTGAGTCCGGCAGACGCGAATTTCGGCAGACCTCAGTACTCTGTTACGCTCACATAAGTATTTCCCTAGTTTTTGATGCATCAAAGTAGGTAGTACATTTGTGAGTAGTTTGTCGTCAGGAAGAATGAACATCAAAAATAACATGTTAGTAATGTTTATCACTCATCTCAGTTTCATGAATATCTGAACATAATTTGTAGCCTAGTCAATCGCTACTTTACATTCCTTTGCTTACAGCGTGTATTTGAGGTGCCAGCAAGATTCTCATCAATCGTGTTATTTACCTCGAGTTCTTTCTCTATGGGGATTCCGTGACCACGAGGACGAATGATGAACTGGCGTTAGAAATCGTCTTACAGCTAAGACACATTTTTCTTACAAATTTATTCAATTTGATTATTGATTCTATAATTCATATAGCAATTTCCATAGAATGATTATTGCCAGATTTGGTAATTAATGTTATGCTCTAACTGTGCTCAGTATTTTGCTCAGTGATTAATGATGATTAATGATCATAATGATTATAATTTGATTACCATATATTTGAATATATTGTAGTTAGATTTACCATGTTATTAATACCACAATGAACTAGTGACGAACCACACTGGTTCCTAGATATATATGAACTTCTAGAAATAACCCCCCAATGTTGATATTTGAGGCTTTGGCTTTAATTAATAATTACAGTCTTCATTATTTTCAAGTGATTATTCATTAAATGAGTTTCCATAGACACTGGTTCTCTAGTGTCATTCAAATGATCACTTTTATTTGTTTTCCCTCTTTTCTCAAAAGTGGGTGGTCCTTCGAGTTATTTCAATACAATAATTAAATAATTTAATTTCTGAGTTCAAGCCCCAGATACCCAACATTTTAATCTCTTCGAACCGGATACCAATTAATATTTAACTATATCGGTTCTCAAGCACCAAACCAACATTTTGGTCCCCTTCGAACCGGATACTAATCAATTAACCATTTCGGTTCTCAGACCGAAACAACATTTTGGTCTTATCGAACTGGATACATACCAATTACCATTAAACTATATCCGTTCTCAGAAACCAAAACAACATTTTGGTCTCTTAGAACTGGATACAATCCAAGAAATTCTTACAACTAGTCCTGTACTAATGAGTAGTACATACATTATACATTTTTGTGCTGACCCTACCAAGGGTGGGATTCAACATTACAGTAACTCTGATTAGAGTGTACCCATATCAATTATTTGTGTATTCATTATTTTTGTGTGTGGTTTTGAGTGTTGCTGTATGATCACCATTACATCTAATGGTGATAAAGATGAGCTAGCCGGACGAAAGTTAATGGTGACATGCAGACACCACTCAAAATCTTTAGCTATATACTTGTTAGGTAGGGACATTTAACCTCAAAGTGAGGTAGAGTTTAATTTAGCCAGAATTCAGGCTATACTCAATATTAATTATCAACTAATGAACAAGTATCCCAGCTTCATTAGTAATATTCAATCAAGTCCTATGAAATTTGGACTTAAAGCTAACATGGCTACTCCTGAGCAATTAAGGAGAACCTATATTGGCCTCAAAGGCCATTTAACTAGACTAATTAATAAGTCTGATGACTTGTCCAAGGCAACTCCCATTGATTACTATCTACTAGAATCATCAGTGAGAGTAGCTAATCTTAAGTTTGATCAAGTTAAATCTGCAAGTCAGTCTTATCTTAACTCACTGAATGCTACTGAAACTGATCTAGAGGAATTAGATCAAATTGTAGCAAATATTTCCCAACACGAAGATGAGACTCAAGATAAATTTGATGTACTATCCAGTATAGTAAACCATCAATCCAATACAAATTCTACTATGTCTCAATCCAGTAATCAATTACCTGAGGTTCGTCTACCTACTTTAGACTTACCTACATTTGCAGGGCTGGATGAAGAAAATTGGGACACATTTTGGACTTCATTTGAAGTTCATATCCATAACAGGTCTTATCTTGACCCAATTTCTAAATTTTCATACCTGATTAGTCTTCTCAAAGGGGAAGCTAAAAAGGTTATAAATAACTTAGCTCTCACTGAGAGTAATTATGTGGAAGCTATAAAACTGCTGAAGTTGAATTATTGCAACCAGGAGTTAAGTATAGCTAACCTTTATTACCAATTGCTAGATCTGAATGCACCAAGTAACAGACCAGACTCACTTCAAAGCTTCAGGCTAGAAGCAGAGTCTCTAGTGAAGGCCTTAGGTACTAAAGTTGATGTACCAGCTTCAGAATGGTCAATCAAGTTACTTTTGCAGAGGAAATTGCCTCAAATATCTTAGCAGAAATATGCTCACATTATAAAACCGAGTTTCTCACTCTCGAGCAAATATTCGAGGGGCTGAGAATAACAGTTAACAGGTTGAAGACTCATGATAAGATTAAACCTGAGTCTAAATCACCTAACATTGACATCTCAGTCAAACCCAAATTGACTTTGAATAAATCCAATAAATCTAAGCCTAAGACTACTCCATCCACTGGAAAGGGGAGTGGTAGTGTAGGTATTTATACTGTATCTCCCTCTGACACTGCAACTGATGTGTCTACTAAAAGGACAAATTCAGTCAGAGAGAGAAGGTGCCTGTTCTGCGATCAAGAACATCTCACCTACAAATGTACGGTTTATCCTAACTTTAATACCAGGATTAAACAACTTCAAGAATTACACAGATGCACCAAGTGCATGGGTTCTCATGAACCCAGTAAATGTGTTGTGCAGCTACGGTTATGCAGTAGATGCCACAAAGGTGTACATCATTATGCCTTATGTAGAACAATTTCTACCCAATCTGTGACACCTGGGAAGAATTCTATGAATTCTACCACAGTACAATATTGCAAGGTACATCAGGAAATAAGTGTACTTGCTACTGAGTCAGGCAATAATACCACTCTGCCTACAGCTCAACTTAAACTAATAGACAAGAAATCTAGAGTCAACACTAGAGGTCTCTTTGATCAGGGATCACAGAAAACCTTCATCACGCAACAATTAGTTGAGCAGTTAAAATTAAAACCTGCCAAAGTGTGAGACTGAATATTTCTGGGTTCTTGACTAATAGTGGACCTCGTGATACCAAGTATCAAGTATTAGTG
>WNGS01162292.1:183075-194412 GCA_020271785.1 Procambarus virginalis
TGTAAATCTAACTACAATATATTCAAATATATTGAATCAATTGTAATCATTATGATCATTAATCATCATTAATCACTGAGCCAAATACTGAGCACATTAGAGCATAACATTATTACCAAATCTGGCAATAATCATTCTACGGAAATTGTTATATGAATTATAGAATCAATAATCAAATTGAATAAATTTGTAAGAAAAAATGTGTCTTAGCTGTAAGACGATTTCTAATGCCAGTTCATCATTCGTCCTCGTGGTCACGGAATCCCCATAGAGAAAGAACTCGAGGTAAATAACACGATTGATGAGAATCTTGCTGGCACCTCAAATACACGCTGTAAGCAAAGGAATGTAAAGTAGCGATTGACTAGGCTACAAATTATGTTCAGATATTCATGAAACTGAGATGAGTGATAAACATTACTAACATGTTATTTTTGATGTTCATTCTTCCTGACGACAAACTACTCACAAATGTACTACCTACTTTGATGCATCAAAAACTAGGGAAATACTTATGTGAGCGTAACAGAGTACTGAGGTCTGCCGAAATTTGCGTCTGCCGGACTCAATGTTCACTGCTGTGCACACTTAATTACGAGTCCTGGTACTAATTGTCGACGAGTTATTAACTGACGAGGCACTAGAGAACACATAGGCAAGTAAATTTCACTTATTAACTGGGTATCAACGTAATTCTTGTCGATAAGAATTCCAGCAACTGCCATGTGCTTCACCCACGCTGCCTCGTGACCAAGCCTTCTTGAGTAATGGCGTCGCCGCCTTCCTCCCTCCCCGCTCTCGCATTCACCACGGAAATTATTAAACACGAATTATTCTTTTCCGCGCAATTATGGATGAAATGCGATAATATGAACTGGGTTGGAATTATAGGGATTTAATAATTATAATATTCTCGATAAATGATCTCTAGCGAGAAATGGAGATAATATTATACTTCTCCAGAGCATTCGATCGTAACAGAATAAAAATTGTTACTAAATAATTTCAATTAATAACTCTCGATTTTACATTATCAATAGTCATATTATCAGCAATATGCTCAGATTAAATTATATTAACACTACTGTTAGTGGTGTTAAGAACTACTGCAATTAGTAAGGTAATGGTAATTTATTATAATATAATAATAGATGATAAGTGTTGGAAATTTCCAACACTCCCCACTATCTCTCACTTCCGTCCCCTCGTCATCCTCACCATTCCCCACCCCCTCGTCCGATGCATTCCCAATGGTCTGATGTTCCAATCAGAAAATTGGGAACATCTAGTGACCTCATGTTCTCTAAACATGTTCTCTAACATGTTCTCATGTGACACTAAAATATAAGAATAACTGTTAAAAATTAAATGAAAATATGAAAAAATATATATAAACTATACTCACGAAATCAATTCCAATGCAATTCACACAAAATAATTAAATAAAATAAAAATAAATCAAAATGTATGAAAATTCAATTTATCAATGCAATCAGAAACATTGAAATGGAATTGTAACATATTTAGTATAGCATGTGTGTTGCTCTTACATGCAACAGATGGAGTTTTTTCAAGAAAAGCATAGTTTTTCCTGTCACAGGTGTGGCATTTATATTTATACTTATGAAATGAATGGCATGGTAAACAACATAGCTCAATTCCAATACAATGTCACACAAAATAATTCAATAAAAATAAAATAAATCGAAATCTATGAAAATAAAATTTATCAATGCAATCGTAAACATTGAAATGGATTTCGTGACATATTTAGTATATCGTGCATGTTGCTATTATGTGCAACAGATGGTGCTGTGTTTCAAAAATGCATGTTTTTACCTGTCACAGGGGAGGCATCCATATAGTAGGTATATAAAAAGACGCACCTATTCGAACACCATGTTGTGTCAAAATTTCAAAGCAATTGGTGAAGAACTTTCGGAGATTAGAGCGTGTGTTGCTTTTACGTCCAACAGATGGCGCCGTTTAAAAAAAAAAAAACGTTTTTTCCTGTCACAGGTGAGGCATGTATATTGTAGACATAAAAAGATGCGCCTATTTGAAAGCAACGTTGTGTCAAAATTTCAGAGAAATCGGTAAAGAGGTTTCGAAGATTTCCCTCACATGGAAAACACATGAAAAACAGTTTTTCAGAAAAAGCATTTTTTTTACCGTCACAGACGTGACATCTACATAGTATTCATATAAAAACCTGCGCGGATGCAAATGGAACGTTTTGTGAAAATCTCAAAGCAATCGATGAAGAACCTTCGGAGATTAGCGATTATGCACAAATGAACATTTCTATTTTTATTTATATTGATAAGGCTATATGGATACTGGGATTCATGTCTATAGAGCCATTAGCAATAATAGTCCGTTCTATTCTTCAAGTACAGTGTTCCCTTGTTACATCCCATTGAAAATACATCCTTATATATGTAACAAATATACATGTTACATCCAAATATGCATAACAATTATACTTGTTACATACTTGAAATACGAATCTCTCCTCGTAACTCATACCCCTCAGTTCGGGTATTAGTCTGGTGGCAAACCTTTGAACCTTTTCTAGTTTAGTCTTATGCTTGACTAGGTACGCCCCCTCCTCATCCGGCCCGTTGGCTCCGTGAGGGGGCGTAGTGGACGGCTGCCAGAGTGTGATGCTCCCTGGGACAGTCCTCTGTCCTTTTGTGGCCTCTCACTCCTGCTGCAGTCTTCTCTAATTGTGCCAGATCGCTTTTTCTTTCCTTATGTTTCGTTTTTCTCCCCCTTCTTCTTCTATCTGCTTGTCGTTTCCTGCCGACCTTTTGCTTGTTTTGGTTATTCCTTAGGACTTCTTCTATTTTGATGCCCGGGTGCTTGAGGAGGAATACTCTTGCACCAGTAGAACTGTAGTACCCAACGTCTCGAGCGAGGGGAACCTTTCATTGTCAATCCCCCTTTCGTTGCTGAACCCGATCTCGACGGACTGACGGTTCTTAAGGTGGTGTTTGTGGGGCGTATACTCACGACGCACCCCTAGGGGGCCCCGGCATGATCAGCGATAGCTTCCTGTTGGGTGTCCTACCTCTAATTGTGGCTCCATGGTGGGTATGGGGGCTCATTCATGGATGAATTTCTCTCTTCGTCAGTATGTCGTTGAATGTTTCTGTTGTACTCTCTCAGGCACGTGGGATGGACACCAAGCCCCCGAGTCGGCCTGTATTGGAAGACCGGGCTCTGTAGCCCCTGCTGCGTTGGGCCCCGACCTTGCTCCTCCTTTGACCATCCTGACTTCTTCCCCCAGCTCTCCTCCCTCCTCTGTGGTTGGGTCGAGCCTCAAGCCCCCAGTGGTGACCACTTCGTCCCCTGGTGCGGCTAAGTCTCTCGTTGTGACTACTGCGCCTTTTAACCCCTTTATCTGTGGGAGTTCTCAACACCATCAGCGCCACGGCCGCACTCGCTCGATTCCTTCCCGTACTGATGCGTATCAGGCCTTGTTTGGTCCCGCTACATGGGCCAAATACTTTGATCTCCTCCCTCTTGATTCTGCGCCTCTTGATGATTTCTCCCTCCATCGGCATCTTGTTGATTCCGTGGATGCCTATGTTACCTTCAACCCCACTCGTCTCGGTACACGTGTCGTTGCTGCTCCTTCTCAGGATGCAGCTTCCCGCTTGGCTGCCTTATCCTGCCTTGGCGAGATCCCTGTTCGGGTCTCAAAGAACGCTCGGTTGAATGCCAGTGTTGGTACTATTCTCCTCCCGCCCCATGTTACGACCGGTGTTCGGAATCTGCAGGACTGCCACGATGATATTCGGCACATCCTTGATGCCCAAGGCCATTCTGTCCTCCAGGTAGACTCGTTTAGTCGTCCCCCTCGTGGTCGTCGCCGTCAACCCCTTCGAGTTGTGAAGATTACCTTTGGTGGCAGGACCTTCCATCCTCTGTCATTCTTGCTGGTGCCAGGTGCTCTGTCCAGGAGTATATTCCTTCTTCCCGGCTTTGTAACAAGTGCTGGAAGTTTGGGCATGGTGCCCTCTGCTTCTCTGGGACTGTCTCTCTCTGTCCTTTGTGTGGGGGTAAAGGTCACTCTAAGTCGGAGTGCACTTCTCCCCAGGCTCGCTGCCTCAACTGCGGTGAGGCCCATCCTACCTTTTCCCATGCCTGTATCCATTACAAGCTTGAGGCTGCCGCCTCAATTTGAAGCACCGGGAGCGTTTATCTTTTCCTGAGGCGAGGCGCCAGGTTCGCCGGCTCCCACCTTATGCTAACGTCTCTTATGCTCGCGTGTTGCGCTCTTCCTCTCCTCGTCCTTCCCACCTTCCTCAGACTCACAACCGTTTCCGGGCCTTGGACCCTGATACGCCCACTGCCCCCTCCTCTGTTCCTTTGAGTTCTGTCCCGAAGGGTTCCCCTCCTGGTCCTCTGTCTGGGGTTCCCCTTCTTTCTACCCAGTCTGTCATGTCTCCTGTGTCTTTTTCCTCGTCTCCCTCCGATCCTCCTTCCCATCCTTCTCCTCCGTCTCTTGACTCTCCCAGCCGCCTGTCGGTGCAGGCTGATGTCCATCACTCTCCTAACGGCTGTCATGTGTGATCTCGTTCAGCTTCCCCTGTTGAGACGCTGGAATCCGTTGCCCGGTACGCAGTTGCTGGGACACCGGTTTCTTTAAGTCAAAAGCGTAAGCCTGGCTCCTCTCCTTCCTCCTCCCCCAGCGGGTAAGAAGGCTTCGCTTTCTTCCTCGGCCCCTACTACTGGCTCTATTGCTCCTTCCCCTCCCGTTTCAGTGGTTGCGCCCCCTGTTCCTGCTATGGAGGTTTCTTTGTCCTCCGCTTTCCTCTCGGTTGCTGCCCTTGCTGAGGTGTGCTCCCCTCTTTCTACTCCCTCTCTTCCTGCTGCTGTCCTTGACTGCTCCTCTCCGTTGTCTCCTCCTCTTCCTCCTCCTCCTCCGGACCCCGCCCACCCACCTCTGGTCTGTTCTCCCGCTTCCTTCCCTCCGTCTTTGCTCAGTTTACCCATGCCCCCTAACCCTGACTTTGCTGACCCTGATCCCAACCCTGATATTCTTTAACGTGCTATGTTGCTCTTTCGCCTTTGTATCTTCCTTGTTTTCTGTTGTTGTCCTTTCTCTTCTTGTCGATGTCTAATCTTCAATGGAACGTTCGGGGTTATTACGCCAATTTCCTCAGACTCTAATTTCTGATTTCGAGGTTTTCGCCCCTTTGTGTTTGTCTCCAGGAGCCGATGCTTGGTGTTCGTCCTGGTCGCTTTCGTGGCTATTCCTTTCTCTCCCTTCCCCCAGCAACAGCTGGGGCTCTCAACTCTTCTGCTCTCTTGATTCGCTCTGATGTTCCCTTTGTCCCCTTACTTTTTCCTTCGCCTCTCCATTGTTCTGCTGCTCGTATCTTTGTGGGGAAATGGTACATGGTTGGTACATGATCTCCCCCAGAGTGTCCCACTTTCTCTTCCTGATCTGAAACACCTACTAGACTCCTTGCCGGAGCCTGTGCTCCTGCTGGGTGATTTCAATTGTTGTCATTCTCTTTGGGGTGATGTTCTGACGAACACCCAAGGTCGCCTTCTTGAGCGGTTTACCCTCTCTTCTTCCTTGTCTCTTCTGAATTCTGGTGAGCCCACTCATTTGGACTCTCGGACTCGCACCCTTTCCTGTCTTGATCTTTCTCTTTGCTCTTCTTCTCTTTACTTAAATTTCACATGGCAGGTTCTTGATGACCTCCATGGCAGTGACCATTTCCCCATCCTTGTTTCCTTTTTCTGTTTTCGCCCTTCCCTCTCCTTCTCTAGGTGGCAGTTTCCTAAAGTGGACTGGAACCTATTTACCCTCAGTGCTGCTCTCTCTGACCTCTCCCTTCTGCCTCTCCCTCGTGCTCTCCTCCTTTTTCATGACACTGTCTTCGACGCTGCCCTCCGCTCTATTCCTTGCTCTTCCTCTCAGGGTCCATGGAAGTGCGTTCCCTGGTGGTGTGCAGACTGTGCTCGGGCTGTCCACTATAAGCGTGCAGCCTGGAAGAGGCACTGCCGTCGGCAGACGGCCGATTCTTTTCTTTTCTTTCAGAAAGTGAGTGCGGTGGCCCGTAGGGCCATCCGTACGGCTAAACGTGAATGTTGGGCATCTTATGTCTCCACCATTAAGTCCGAAACTCCTCTGCCAGAGATCTGGAAGCGTATCCGCAAAATAGCGGGTAAGTTCGTTCCCGATGTTTCACCGGTCCTTCACCTCTGTGGTACTCTTGTGACGGACCCGTTGCAGGTCGCTTCCGAACTGGGTTCCCACTTTTCTTCTGTTAGCTCTGGTCTTCATCTTCCCCAATTTTCCCTTCTTCGTAAACCTGTCCTTGAGTCTCGTCCTTTAGATTTCTGCACTCGTCTTCGACTTCCCTAAAATGATCCCTTCTCTCTCTCTGAACTTCGTTCTGCCCTGACCCTCTGCGGTTCTACGGCGGCGGGCTCCGATGGTATTCATTATGAGATGGTTCGCCATCTCCCTCCGTGCACATCTCAGTATTTACTGAGTCTGTATAATCGGATCTGGGAGTCGTCGTCAGTCCATGAGGACTGGTTCGATGCCGTTGTCCTCCCTGTACACAAACCAGGGTCTCTGGGAACTTCCCCTAAGGACTTTCGCCCTATTGCCCTCACAAGTTGTGTCTGCAAACTCTTTGAACGTATGGTTAACGCTCCTCTGATGTGGTTCCTGGAACACCATCACCTCCTCTCCCCTTCTCAATTTGGTTTCCGCAAGTGCCGCAGCACGACAGATGTCCTGGTGAACATGGAGGTCTATATTCATACTGCTTTTGCTGCGAAGACCTCCGTTGTTGCTGTCCTTTTTGACCTGGGAAAGGCTTATGACACCACTTGGCAATATCATATTCAATCCCAACTTCATTCTTTTGGCCTTCGTGGTCATCTCCCTCTCTTTCTTCGCAGCTTCCTCTCTTGTCGTTCCTTTCGGGTGCGACTTGGTACCGCTCTCTCTGCCTCTTTTCAGCAATACGAAGGTGTGCCTTCGTTGGGGGCAAGTGATATATAATAGATGGATAGATAGATAAATAGATCGACAGATAGATAAAGTGCTAGATGGACCGTTGTGGGACAGACAGACCCGGACAACGCCGAGTACCCCCACTCCATAGTATACTATAAGAGATCATGTCTGTCTGACTGTCCGTCCTCAAACTTGCAGGGGAGGTGGTCTGGGGTGTGGCACGGTCATAGGCAGGTCAGGGTAGGCCGAAATATTTATAGCCTTACGAAAAGAAAGGCTAGGCGGGGTAGGGGGAGAGAGGAGGGGTCAGGGATGGGATGGGTGAATGTGGAGGACGACGGGAAGGGGGGGGGGATGGGGCGGAAGAAGGGAGTGGTAGAGAGGAAGTGTGGAGGACGAAGCTATATGGATGGATAGATGGTCAGGTTAGAAGATGGATGGATAGATAGATAAATGGATAGACGCATACACATGAACAGATGAATAGTTAGACGGATAGATAAATGAATAGATGGATAGATTGATGAGCAGATGGATGGATAGACAGATGGAAGGATAGGGACATGGATGAATAGATAGATCACTAGACTGATCACAAGATAGATATATAAATAAAAATAGATATATTAACAAAAGAGCTTAGTGTTTATAGAGCTCTCCTTCCTCCAGGAGCTGTGTGTTTATAGAGCTCCCCTTCCTCCAGGAGCTGTGTGTTTATAGAGCTCCCTTCCTCCAGGAGCTGTGTGTTTATAGAGCTCCTCTTCCTCCAGGAGCTGTGTGTTTATAGAGCTCCCTTCCTTCAGAGCTGTGTGTTTATAGAGCTCTCCTTCCTCCAGGAGCTGTGTGTTTATAGAGCTCCCCTTCCTTCAGGAGCTGTGTGTTTATAGAGCTCCCCTTCCTCCAGGAGCTGTGTGTTTATAGAGCTCCCCTTCCTCCAGGAGCTGTGTGTTTATAGAGCTCCCCTTCCTCCAAGAGCTGTGTGTTTATAGAGCTCTCCTTCCTCCAGGAGCTGTGTGTTTATAGAGCTCTCCTTCCACCAGGAGCTGTGTGTTTATAGAGCTCCCCTCCCACCAGGAGCTGTGTGTTTATGGAGCTCTCCATCCTCCAGGAGCTCTGTGTTTATAGAGCTCTCCTTCTTCCAGGAGCTGTGTGTTTATAGAGCTCTCCGTCCTCCAGGAGCTCTGTGTTTATAGAGTTCTCTTTCTTCCAGGAGCTGTGTGTTTATAGAGCTCTCCTTCCTCCAGGAGCTGTGTGTTTATAGAGCTCTCCTTCTTCCAGGAGCTGTGTGTTTATAGAGCTCTCCTTCCACCAGGAGCTGTGTGTTTATAGAGCTCTCCTTCTTCCAGGAGCTGTGTGTTTATAGAGCTCTCCTTCCTCCAGGAGCTGTGTGTTTATAGAGCTCTCCTCCCTCCAGGAGCTGTGTGTTTATAGAGCTCTCCTCCCTCCAGGAGCTGTGTGTTTATAGAGCTCTCCTCCCTCCAGGAGCTGTGTGTTTATAGAGCTCCCCTTCCTCCAGGAGCTCTGTTTTACAGGACCTACTAACCCCAGCCCTGAGAGCAGCGGGTAGTGGTGGACCAACTAACCCCAGCTCTGAGAGCAGCGGGTAGTGGTGGACCTACTAACCCCAGCCCTGAGAGCAGCGTGTAGTGGTGGACCAACTAACCCCAGCCCTGAGAGCAGCGGGTAGTGGTGGACCTACTAACCCCAGCTCTGAGAGCAGCGTGTAGTGGTGGACCTACTAACCCCAGCTCTGAGAGCAGCGGGTAGTGGTGGACCAACTAACCCCAGCCCTGAGAGCAGCGGGTAGTGGTGGACCTACTAACCCCAGCTCTGAGAGCAGCGTGTAGTGGTGGACCTACTAACCCCAGCTCTGAGAGCAGCGTGTAGTGGTGGACCAACTAACCCCAGCTCTGAGAGCAGCGGGTAGTGGTGGACCTACTAACCCCAGCCCTGAGAGCAGCGGGTAGTGGTGGACCTACTAACCCCAGCTCTGAGAGCAGCGGGTAGTGGTGGACCTACTAACCCCAGCCCTGAGAGCAGCGGGTAGTGGTGGACCAACTAACCCCAGCTCTGAGAGCAGCGGGTAGTGGTGGACCTACTAACCCCAGCCCTGAGAGCAGCGGGTAGTGGTGGACCTACTAACCCCAGCCCTGAGAGCAGCGGGTAGTGGTGGACCTACTAACCCCAGCCCTGAGAGCAGCGTGTATTGGTGGACCAACTAACCCCAGCCCTGAGAGCAGCGTGTAGTGGTGGACCAACTAACCCCAGCTCTGAGAGCAGCGTGTAGTGGTGGACCTACTAACCCCAGCCCTGAGAGCAGCGTGTAGTGGTGGACCTACTAACCCCAGCCCTGAGAGCAGCGTGTAGTGGTGGACCAACTAACCCCAGCCCTGAGAGCAGCGTGTAGTGGTGGACCAACTAACCCCAGCCCTGAGAGCAGCGTGTAGTGGTGGACCAACTAACCCCAGCCCTGAGAGCAGCGTGTAGTGGTGGACCAACTAACCCCAGCCCTGAGAGCAGCGTGTAGTGGTGGACCAACTAACCCCAGCCCTGAGAGCAGCGTGTAGTGGTGGACCAACTAACCCCAGCCCTGAGAGCAGCGTGTAGTGGTGGACCAACTAACCCCAGCCCTGAGAGCAGCGTGTAGTGGTGGACCAACTAACCCCAGCCCTGAGAGCAGCGGGTAGTGGTGGACCAACTAACCCCAGCCCTGAAAGCAGCGGGTAGTGGTGGACCAACTAACCCCAGCCCTGAGAGCAGCGTGTAGTGGTGGACCAACTAACCCCAGCCCTGAGAGCAGCGGGTAGTGGTGGACCTACTAACCCCAGCCCTGAGAGCAGCGTGTAGTGGTGGACCAACTAACCCCAGCCCTGAGAGCAGCGTGTAGTGGTGGACCAACTAACCCCAGCCCTGAGAGCAGCGTGTAGTGGTGGACCAACTAACCCCAGCCCTGAGAGCAGCGGTAGTGGTGGACCAACTAACCCCAGCCCTGAGAGCAGCGGTAGTGGTGGACTAACTAACCCCAGCCCTGAGAGCAGCGTGTAGTGGTGGACCAACTAACCCCAGCCCTGAGAGCAGCGGTAGTGGTGGACCTACTAACCCCAGCCCTGAGAGCAGCGGGTAGTGGTGGACCTACTAACCCCAGCCCTGAGAGCAGCGTGTAGTGGTGGACCAACTAACCCCAGCCCTGAGAGCAGCGTGTAGTGGTGGACCAACTAACCCCAGCCTGAGAGCAGCGTGTAGTGGTGGACCTACTAACCCCAGCCCTGAGAGCAGCGGGTAGTGGTGGACCTACTAACCCCAGCCCTGAGAGCAGCGTGTAGTGGTGGACCAACTAACCCCAGCCCTGAGAGCAGCGGGTAGTGGTGGACCAACTAACCCCAGCCCTGAGAGCAGCGTGTAGTGGTGGACCAACTAACCCCAGCCCTGAGAGCAGCGTGTAGTGGTGGACCAACTAACCCCAGCCCTGAGAGCAGCGTGTAGTGGTGGACCTACTAACCCCAGCCCTGAGAGCAGCGTGTAGTGGTGGACCTACTAACCCCAGCCCTGAGAGCAGCGGGTAGTGGTGGACCTACTAACCCCAGCCCTGAGAGCAGCGGGGCCACATGAACCTGCACCACAACAATAACATCACCGTCGACGCAGCAGGCAGGGACGCTCAAGTAACGTTCCGTGTAGAGGGAAGTGAAGCAGGTGGGAGGTCTGTGGTGGCGGTCACGCTTAATGTTAGTGGCTTGTGTATGGTGCAGGTTAGAGCCCCGGGCTCTATATGACCATTGTGGCTTGTGTATGGTGCAGGTTAGAGCCCCGGGCTCTATATGACCATTGTGGCTTGTGTATGGTGCAGGTTAGAGCCCCGGGCTCTATATGACCATTGTGGCTTGTGTATGGTGCAGGTTAGAGCCCCGGGCTCTATATGACCATTGTGGCTTGTGTATGGTGCAGGTTAGAGCCCCGGGCTCTATATGACCATTGTGGCTTGTGTATGGTGCAGGTTAGAGCCCCGGGCTCTATATGACCATTGTGGCTTGTGTATGGTGCAGGTTAGAGCCCCGGGCTCTATATGACCATTGTGGCTTGTGTATGGTGCAGGTTAGAGCCCCGGGCTCTATATGACCATTGTGGCTTGTGTATGGTGCAGGTTAGAGCCCCGGCTCTATATGACCATTGTGGCTTGTGTATGGTGCAGGTTAGAGCCCCGGGCTCTATATGACCATTGTGGCTTGTGTATGGTGCAGGTTAGAGCCCGGGCTCTATATGACCATTGTGGCTTGTGTATGGTGCAGGTTAGAGCCCCGGGCTCTATATGACCATTGTGGCTTGTGTATGGTGCAGGTTAGAGC